>PVKA01004209.1:42555-101406 GCA_004027165.1 Ctenomys sociabilis
ACAAGGATATTTTTTAAACTGTTTTTTTTTTTTTTTTTTCCGTATGAGGCTTGTTATGTTGGTGTTTCAATTTTAGGGAAATGATGTTTGAAAATTGACCACGTCTCACAGTGGAAGGAACACATTTATACCTTACAGGTAACTATAACACAATATTGAACTTATCTAGTTATAAAGTAAGATGTTAGAGGCAAGCAGGAAAGATGCGTTTAGCAAGTAGGGTGTGTGGTCCTAGGAACTGCAAAGTCAGAAAGGAATTTGGCCTGCCTCACAATTTAAAACCAAAAAGTCACCAAAAACATGTAAAGGTCAACTGTTAGAAAAAGTGTGCAAGTCGTAAAGTAGGCCAGCAAGGAGCAGTGCTGTTCCACTTGCAGGGGAGGTGGGCAACTGACAGTCAACAGAAAGGGGGTCGTACGCAGCGGATGCCTTCAGAGTGCAGACTTGGCCAATCTCACAGCTGCATGTATCAAAACAACAAAAACTAATGAACGAAAGCAAGATTTTCTTGGCCCTTAGCTGGATTAAAGTCTAAGATTGTGTAATACCAGTACTGGTTTCCATGAGAGAGAACAAATCCTTGCCTTCTTGAGCAGCGTAAATCTCTCTCCTCCCCGCCTTTGAACATGGTGACCTGTCAAAATTATGAGTGTGTGATCCTTTGGGACAGTAATTCCAGATCTTGGAAATTGATCCCACTGGGATAAAGAGATGCATACATTATTTATGATAATTTTAAAAATTTTGACAAGGATTCTGTGCCCTGCTGAACAGATTCTCTAAATTGTGGCTATTTAGTACTATATTGTTCAGTTAGCAGAAACGGATTCAGCATTATGTCCACACCTGAAGAGAGCCTTCCACAACACATTAAAGGAAATACAACATTTGCAGAATGGTATATGTAAAAATTTTGATATATGAATTCATATATTTTGATCTTTTTATTTGGTACAGGGTCTTGCTGTGCAGCTTGGACTTGTAATGATTCTCCTGTCTCAAGCTCTGCAGTGCTGGGATTACAGGCATGCACCACCACACCCATTTTGGTCGCCAGCATGGCGTGTATTACCAGGGCTCGGTACTTGGGTCCTTGTGCTTATGAGTCAGGTACTTAGACTGCTGAGCTATCTTCCTGGTTCCTGTAAAATAATTTTGTAGTCAAAATTAATGAATATGTGTGTGTGCACACATGCATACATGGGGGTGTTTTTCTTTTCTTTTTTTTTTTTTTTTTTTGCTTGTTGTGGGGACTTTGCCTTTCTCCACTGTGCATTCTGGTGAAGGGTCAGTCACACATGGCTCCAGTTAAGCCAACCAAATTTTTCATCGATTGTATTTGGAGACGGGGATAGAAGCAGGGCCAGTATTCAGCTTCATGAATCAATACAGCCATGATGGATATTTGTATATGAAGATTTTTCTACATGTGTACTGACAGAATTCTGGGAATGCAGTGGTCTGTGTTCCAGCTCTGGGTCTTTCACTTGAACTGGTTCTCTTGAGAACTTTGTAAATTCATATGACTCTCATTGGGTAGAGATGAACCACAGGCACACATCCTTTAGATCAGCTTCTTGGAGACCTAAGTGTTTGAGCGTATCTGTGATAGTTTCCTTAATTCTAGAGAACTTTGGTGTGATTGTACAGTATCCATTGATCTTCTTGGAGTTCTAACAAAGCATGTTTTAGTTATGCTCTTAGTTTCCCTACTTTGATTAGTTTACTTATCTGTACCAAGAATTATCTTTGCCTGGAAAATATTTTTCTTGATTTTAGCATAATTTCTCTTGTACAGAAGCTGAAAATTTCAAAACCCAAATGATCTTGTTTCTTGTTAGCGGTCCTTTCAGTTTGTATATCTTCTCTTTCAACAGCAAGGAAAAAACAGGCAATACTTTCAACACATTGCTTCAAAGTTTTGTTAGCTTGAGCACCCAAATCAGCCAAACTTTCAGACACTTTGTAACAAGGCCCCTTTTCCTCTAGATTTCAATATGGCTTTTTCTCTCCCTTATTCTTTAAGCTCTTAAGGTCTGAATTTTCTGTGTAATCCCTTTGTGTAAGTGTTACATAGACTCCAAGCATCCAGCAAAGGCCGAGGGACAGAGTAAAGGCTTCCACACTTCCTACTCTACGGAGATGGAGTCTTCAGGTTAGGTTCACCCAGCTGAACTACACTTTACCCAAACAAAAGTTGTTATTCTGCTAAAAAACATAACAGTCTATACAGTATTGTTCAAATAAAAAGAATCATTAGATATATGTAAAACAATAAAACAAGCCAAATACAGAAGAAAAACTAATAGAGGCCAATCCTGAGACAACTCCAATATTGGAATCAGTGAACAATGTTATAGCCTATGATAACTAAATAATATGAAGGACATACTGAGTAACATAAAGAAACATGCTGTTGATGAACAGACGAGAATTTTTCCAAATGTATAAATGAATTCAGAAATGGGAATCCTAGAACTGAGAGATATTTGAGAGGAAACATTTAGTGGACAGATTTAAGAGGAAATGAGCGGATGAAGAGTCGATAGAGTTGAAATATAAATAGACATTGAGAGAAATCCGAAGGCCTGAACAGTGCTTCAGCGACTTATATCAAAAGGTCCAAAACACATGTATTAAGAGTTTGCAAAAGAGAATGGGTGACATATAAATCCTGTTTGAATTATATCCACAATTTCCCCAGTTTTGGTGAAAAATTACAAATTTTCACATTCAAAAAAATTACAAAATGCCACATAGGATAAATACAAAGAAAACCAAAGCTTTCTCACATCATTATATACAAATGACAGTTTTTAAGTGCTGGTATAAAAAAATTCAACCTAGGATTTTATATTCAGAGAAAGTTCCCTGTAAAATGAAGGTAAAATATTTTCAGGTAAAGAAATACTAAGAATATTAAATACTATGACCTTGCTGTAGCAAAGCAACAAGAAATGTTAAGAAGTTCTTCAGATCTGACAGAATGATGAAATAACTGAGGCAGCCAGGCTAGATGGGTTGGAGATGGCCAATTTCCTCTTCCAGAGGTCCAACAACACTCTAGTAGGGCTGGGGAGATAGCTTGGTGGTCTAAGCACCCGCCTGGCAAGCAGAAGGACCTGGGTTCAATCCTCGGTACCATTTGCTGTGCTGGCCACCGAAAGCAGGCATGGTGGCACATGCCTGTAACCCCAGTGCTGGAGAGGCTGAGACAGGAGGATCAGTATGAGTCTGAGCCTCATAGAAAGACTGTACCAAATGAATAAAAGATTTTTAAAAAATTGCTTCAACTCTGTAAATTGTTTTGCTTGGAGTGTAGGTAGTGTGGAAGATGCTCTGGATGTTTCTCAATATAGTTTCTATTCCCCTCCCTTTGCCCAGAATATGAGGAGGCCACTCTCCATAATTTCACTGCATAACTGATAATATTCCTTGAGGTAAAATTCATTAAAATGTGGGGGCATATCTGAGTCTGGGATTTGAGGAGGTTTTAACTCACAAGTTGGCTTCTAGCTATTCACCAAAATTACCAATTAATATCTCATACGAGGAGCCAGGGAGATGGCTCAGTGGAATAAACGCTTCCCTGGAAAGCACAAGGGCCTGAGTTCAATCCTCAGTTCCGTCAAAAAAAAAAAAAAACCAAAAACCAAAAAACAAAGAAAACAAACAAACAAACAAACAAAAAAAAAAAACACAAGCTCACGCCACCTAGGCATGGTGGCGCTGTGGCTTGTGTCCGAATGCCCCCACAGCCTCGCGCGCTCACGGAGTGCACCTCTGGAGTTTTTGGCTGCGTGATCCCATGCTGGGATCATGGTGTGAGTGCTGGCCCGGCCTAGGGCGGCAGCCTGCGTGCACTGGAGGGGAGGAGGAGAGGCCTGCGCCCGCTGCCCGTCCCTTTTCGCTCTGGTTGCTTTTGCTGTTTCCTGCTGCATGCACCATTTCCCTTCGTTGTGTGCCACTCTGCTTTGCAGCCCGTTCAGGACAGACTGAATACACCGCCACAAACTGAGCGAAGTGAACCCCTCCTTCATCAATTTGGGCATTGAGTATTTTGTCTCATCAAGAAAAGAAAAGCAGGTAAGACAGATGTCCTCATTTATCCTGGTACTGTGATAGACTGATGGAGAATCAAAACTTCAAGCTTATCCTGGGAGACTTAGTGATTTAGTGAGACACTGGCTCAAAATAAAAACATAAAAAGGGTTGGACTTTCGCGAGGGGGGCAGAGTGGTGAACAGCAAAAACAAAACCCAAAATGTTCCTTTGAGATTTAGTGTCCAGGTGCCCGGATATAGTAGCATGAGGAAGAGAAGACGGAGAGAGGAGGGCCCCAGGGGCCTTGAAAGGATCTGGAGCAAGAGTTGGAGCCCACAGGGAGAGTGAAGAGAGAGATCTCTGTGCAGAAGGAGGTGACAAGGGGCACTTGCTCCCTGAGCTCTGACCCGCAGCACGGCAGGGGCAGCCTGAACCTGCAGACACACAGTAACTACTGGTGCCCTCAGAGGACCCCCAGAGAAATGCACCCAGGGAACGAGCAGGAGGCACAGCAGGCTTGAGCGGGTGTGACTCATCCAGGTTCCCTCATCCCCGGGGGAGGGGGTGATTAGCTGGTAGCCATCTCGGAGGAGAGAAAACTAAGTCCAGAAGTCAGAGCGGCTGCGGGTGGCTCCATCAGCACCTCCCAGCGCTAGGGTGGGCAGAGGCGAATGAAGCCAGCAAGAGGAGATGGTGCTGTTCTGTCCTGTTCTTCCTTCCCTCTCTTTCCCCCTGCTGTCTTCACCAGTTTTCCAAAGTGTATGTAATCTTCCTTTGTCCTCCACTCTTGCTTCTAATCTCTTCTTCTTTTATTTCTCTATTTTCCCCAACCCCCTTTTTTGTACCAGGAACTGAATTCGGGACCTTGAGCTTGCCAGGAATTTGCCATACTGCTGAACTATATCCCCAGCTCCCCCAATGCTTACAAAAGTCTCCCATGAGGGTAAAAAACACCATATTGAGGGCATATTTATTATATATAATTTTCTGGTTTGCTAAACACTTTGCTTGTAGCTACAGGTATAGTTCACATGGTTGAAGACGGGAATTCTTAGTTACCAGCGTTTGTCACTTTATAGGCTCCGGTTCGTGCTATTGTTATTGATGAGATCCCACCTCAGACTTTGACTCAAAACCCAACAGCCAGCTACAACTGGAAGACAGCTCTGGAAAGTAGTCATCTCCTAAGAATTCTAAATACTAGCAATGAAACTACCTGCCATAAGTGATTTACAAGCATCAACCCGGGAATTAAGGCTAAACACGGAAGAAAATGAGAAGACACTTAAGCACGATGCAACCCCAGAAGTCCAGCTCACCCAAGGTGAACCTGTGAAGCAGAACAATTCTAAAGCCACACACCTGGATTCTCTGAAGTGGTAACAGAAGCAGCAAATGGATGAATGCGCCTCTAGAAAAAAAAGTCAAGGCAGTAGTAATTTCTCAGATAATGACAGAGAAATATTGAAGGACACATTAGTCCTAAGTAAATGGTTGTGTAGATGATGAAGGCGCTGTAGCCATCTCTGTGTATAGAAATGCTTGGATGAGAATAGCCGAGCGATTGCAGTTTGCTTCTGTCTCCTTCAGCCTAAGTCACACAATGGTGTTATGGTTTATAATTAGATTTTTTTCTCAAAACCTTAAGTGCTCACAGGCGGTACTTCTGGAAGGAGATTGATTATGGATGTGATACTCAGTGGTTGAGTCCACTAAAGGGTTATGGCTAGATGTGATAGTGGGAGAGCGTGGCTGGCAGCGGGCCACTGGGGTGCACCTGGGAAGGGGAATCCAGCCACCGCCTTCCTCTGTTTCCCCACGGCCATGCAACGTGGTATTTCTTTGCCATGTCTCTCTGCCTTGGAACCAACCTGCTATGGACTGAACTCTCTATAAACTGAGCCAGAATAAACTTTTCCTTACAAAAGTAGAAAAGAAAAAGAAAAAGGTGCTTAGTGGCTGTAGAATATATATAGATTTAAAAAAATAGAGCTTATAAAAATGATGGAAAGCATGAACACCCAACACAGGAACATACTGAAGTCCACAAAAGAGATGAAAACAAATGTCCAGGAGATTAAAACTTTCACTGAAATTATACACAGCAGCACGAGCCAATGTGAAGACAGAAGAGCAAATATAAAGGACAAGATTGCAGTCAGCCATGAAAAGAAAGAGCTCCCAAAAATAGCAAGGGACGATGAAAAGCCAGAAATAAATACATAAAATTGACTGGAATCCATGAAAAATCAGGAGACAGCACAAAAACATAAAAATACTGTAGAAGTAATGGTGGTCTCAAGTGCCTACTTAGGCAAACTTAGGCAGGCACAGGGGACCACAGTTAGATCCCCAGTACCACATGCTGCGAAAGCCCTGCCCTCAGGGTGGGCTGAGCTGGACAAAACAAAACAAACAAACAAAAAACCAAATACAAGTAATGGCAGAAAACCTTCCAAGAAGGAAACAAGTATTTTATATACAGATAAGTGAGGCATGTAGAACTCCAGTTTATGACGATCAGAAAAGATCTGCACCCAAGCATATAGCCATCAAGATTCCAAAAGCTGAACACAAGAAATGAATATTAAAAGGTGTTAGAGCAAAGAAACAAGCTACCTATAAAGGAAAGCACATCAGAATCAAAGCAGACTTCTAAACATAAACTTTCAAGTCAAGGAGAATTTGGAGTCAAGTATTTGAAGCCCTAAAAGAAAATACCTTCCAATACAGATTGATGTACTCTGAAAAATTGTCTTTCAAAAGTGATGGAGAAATAAGATACTTCCACGACAAAGAACATCTGAGAAAATTTATGACCACCAAATCAGCACTCTAAAATGTTCTGAAGAATACTATAGAAAGAGATAACAAGAACTACAACTTATGAACCTCAACAGAATCAATCTACCAGGTGAGACAAGTAATTGAAAGAGCGCAGTAGGAGAGGGGACCAACAACAGGAAAACAGCATAATGACGTTAGGTAGATATCTACCAGTTATGACCATCATTGTTAAGGGTCTCAGTTCACCAATCAAAAGATACAGGCTGGAAAAATAGAATAAAAAGCAGCTCACAACAATATACTGCATACAAGCAACACATTTAATTTAAAAAGTTATTGACTAAAAATCAGAGGATGGAAAACAATACTGCATGCAACAGAAGCCCAGAAAATAGCAGGGGTAGCTATTGTATTTATTATTTTAAAATTTTTATTCATTTTAATGAGAAAAAGATAAAATAGCAATGGAAAAGTTTTAAAACAGGTTAGTAGGACATTTGTGGTAATTAATACATTGTATATTGTTGTCTTCATAGTAGTTATTCAGAGGACAAAATGCAGGCATGATATCTTATCTAAACAATACTAGTACAAACTTTTATTCTCAATGAACTAAGAGAAAGTAGCTGTATATCTATCCTAACTCTCTTATGTATGCATATATATGTTTTCCTTCCCTTTTTCCCCAACAAAACTGTCCTTTATTTATACTTTTGTTAAGTTAGTAATGCATGACACTGGGTTGTCAGCAGCTGAGAGCTGACCTTAACCAGACAGGACGTTCATCTCAGGAGTGAGGTAGCTTGTTGCTTTAGGCACTGGGTCAAGTCCCACCTGCATATATTTGAGTGATTTCCTAGCTTTGTGGCTCCCAACACGCCCAGCTACTCTACTAACAAAGTGGATTTTAAGGCAGGACTGATTAAGAGAGACAACCTCACTACATCCTTATAAAGGGAACAATGCAAGACGAAGAGACAACAATCATGACTGTATATGCACCAAATACCAGTGCACACATGATAATGGATGATACACAGCTTCCATCCCATCTATCATTGGATCTGGCACCATTGTTCAATTTAGATATATAGGATGTGCCAACAATCATTTTCATAACCAAGTAGCTGGCTGTTTGCTTGATGACCTTTTCAATGGTCAAATTCAGAGGTCACAACAGTAACTGTCAGTTCAACTACACCGAGATTTCTGAAGACAATGACTTCTTTATCCAAGCAATTGCAGAGAACCTGGCATCACCCTGAAGGAATTCTAACTTCACACCATTGGGGATATTAACCAAGATGGCTTCAGAGTAGACTAACTTTACACAGCACACTTATACAAAGACACATTTATTCAGTGTCATGATCAGACTATTACATTTAGCAATCAACAGCATGGGTGCAAAAAATCGGTCTACATTAAGACCCTTTGTTGGAATGCATTACACTTTTCACAGAACAGAAACTAAAATAACCTGTTGTACAATTAGTCACAAATACAGTCCTCGAGTTTTTTGCCCATACCCATGAGTATTGTCTAAAACATGTCTTCTTTGTAGCAGCCGGGCCCTGCCACCACTGTGCGTGGCTGAGTTCACCAATCTGTTGTAACTTGTAGCTTCCCTGTCACTTCTCTGGTTCTCCTCTCCTGCTAAGCTTTGTTTCCTGGAAGTGTTTAAAACCTTCTGCCACTGCCATAGCCACTGCTGCTGCTGCAGCCACCATTGCCACCTTGATTTCGTGGTTTGGTAAAATATTGGCCTCCACCACCAGAGGGCCCAGGGCTTCTGCCTCCAAAGTTTCCTCCCTTCATGGATCCAAAATTTGAAGACTGACTGTTGTAATTGCCAAATTCATTATAGCTTCCACCACCTCCATAATTGCTTCCATCATTACCAAATCCATTGTAGCCATCTCCACTGCCACCATATCCACCTCCACCACGGCTGCCACCAAAGCCACCTCGACCACTGAAGTTTCCTCCATGACTGAAACTGTCATTGCCACCAAAACCACCTCCACAACCACCACCAAAATTTCCAGAACCACTTCGACCTCTTTGGCTAGATGAAGCACTAGCCATCTCCTGCTTCCACAGGGCTTTCCTCGCTTCACAGTTGTGGCCGTTCACAGTGTGGTATTTTTGAATGACAATCTTATCCACAGAATCATGGTCATCAAAGGTTACAAAAGCAAAGCCCCTCTTTTTCCACTGCCTTGGTCGGTCATAATTTCAATCACTTCGATTTTTCCATGTTGTTCAAAATAATCTTGTAGGTGATGTTCTTCAGTATCTTCTTTAATGCCACCAACAAAGATCTTCACCATTAAGTGTGCACCTGGTCTTTGAGAATCTTCTCTTGAGACAGCTCTCTTTGGTTCCACAACTCTTCCACCCACTTTGTGTGGCCTTGCATTCATGGCTGCATCCACCTCCTCCACAGTGGCATATGTGACAAACCCAAAGCCCCTGGAACGCTTGGTGTTCAGGTCTCTCATTCCCACGCAGTCTGTGAGTGTTCCCCATTGCTCAAAATGGCTCCTGAGACTCTCATCAGTTGTTTCAAAGCTCAGCCCTCCGATGAAGAGCTTCCGAAGCTGCTTGGGCTCCTTGGGAGACTCTTACTTGACAATCGGAAGAGAGACTGACGATGCTTCCTCCGGTGTCCACCAGCAGAAAGGAATCATATGAAACAAATATTAATGGACATGAAAAATCACATAAGCCATAATATAATTATAATGGGTGACTTCAATATCCCACTGTCACAAATAGATAAATCAACTGGACAAGAGCTCCAAATGACACATTAGAACTGAAGCAAACTTAAACAAATGGACTTAAAAGTAGATGTCTACAGAGTGTTCCAACCCACAACATCAGAATATACATTCTTCTCAGCTGCACAAAGGCTGTTTTCCAAAACAGATCACATACCAGCACATAAGATATGGTTGAGTACATGCAAAGGTAGTGAAATTATCCAATTACGTATCAGACCATGCTGTAATAAAATTGGAAATGAATGGCAAAAGAAACCACAAGAATTTTATAAATACATGGAAATTCAGTAACACCTTACTGAGTAACCAATGTGTTATAAAGAATTAAAGAATGAATTATAGAGTTTCTACAGTTAAATGATAATGCAAAACAATATATACCAGAACTTATGGGTCATAAAGCAATCCTATGAAGGACATTTATAGCAATGAAATCTCATGTCGGAAAAACAGAGAGTGCAAATAAATAACCTAATATTAAACTTTTAGTGTTTCAGAAAAAGAAGAGCTAGTCAAGTCCAAAGCTTGTACAGGGGAGAAAATTATAGATGTCAGAGCAGACATTAATGCAATGGAGACTAATAGCCAAAAGCCAACATTATATGAAGTGGTAAAAACCAAAAGCTTTCACTCTAAAATCAGGAACAAGTCATGATATTCATTTTCACTAGTCTCATTCAATATAATTATGGAACTATTAGCCAGAGTAATTAGACAAGATAAACATAAAGGAATAAAGATAGTAAAATATCACATTAAATTATTATTAGTATTTTCAGATGACATGATGCTCTACCTAGAAGACCCCAAAAACTACACCAAAAGACTTCTGGATTTAATAGCTAGATTTAGCTGCCTCGCTGGAAATATAATCAGCACTCAAGAACCAATAGCCTTCCTGTACACAGATGAGAAGCTCAGTGTGAGAGAAATTAGCATAACAACTTTCACAATGGCATCGAACATGGAAATACTGGGGCTGGGGAGGGAGCTTGGTGGTCTAAGCGCCTCCCAGCAAGCGCAAGACCTGGGTTCATTCCCTAGTACCTCATGCTGTGCTGGCTCCAAAACCAGGTAAGGTGGCACATGCTGGTAATCCCAGAACTGGAGAGATTATTAGGAGTGGAACCCAGTGGGGAAAAAAAATGAAGAGGCAAGATATATGTACAGGTACAAATTCCTTGTGATTTATGCTAAATGTGTGAATAAATGTGTGAATAAAAATAAATAAAAAGGTGGTCTGAGGATGTAGCTCAGCATTAAGCCCTTATGTGCAATCTTTAATATTGCAATAAATGCATAAATAATAGAGTTCTCTGCAGTATATGGCTCCAGCAATCACAGTCTTGGCTATGATTTCAGGGCGATTATTTCCTTCGTGTCCTATATTTTTAATGGATGTAAGAGGGGTTGTTGATTTTTATTTTGTTGAATACTTTTCCAGTTGCAAGGATTGGAGTAAAGGGTTCCAAGCTTTTTATATCTCATAGCTAACACAAAAACATCAGTGTCATTTTTATTCAAATCAACCACAAAAATGTCATATGCAATGAAATACCATTTATATTTCTTCCAGAAAGCATCCTCACAGCTAAACTTGGCTTCATTATGTACTCTAGGAAGCATGAGAGAAATCAGGTCCAGAAACGCCCGCGCCACTGAGTGGGATTACGTGGGAATTCCCACATCTGGGAAGTGCTCTGCTCTCACGCCGTTGCACATCAGGCGAATCAGCATTCCTGGTGCTGGGCCTGCTGTAACAAGAGGACAGCCACAGGTATCTCTAGCAGTGCACATCTTCACAGTTTTGGAGGGCGGGAAGCCGAGGTCAGAGGTGCTAGTGGATTCAGGTCTTGACGAGGGCGGTCTGCTTCGCTTTCAGGCTGTTATGTGGCTCCGGGCCTTCCTTTCTGGGGCTGAGAGCCTGGACACCTCTTTCCTCTTGGCCCACCCTTAGGAACTCATGCAAACCTCTTTGCTTCCGGAAGGCCCCACCTTCTAATAGTATCACTTGGAGCTTAGGGTTTCAGCATCTGATAACTGGGAGAGTGCAATGTGTAGCATGCTGTCATCATTAGACTGCTAATGCTGAGTGTTTAAAACCTAAAAATTTATGCACCCAATATAACCCCGAACCTGATGGAAGATGTGTGCCTTCTTGGACCTCTCCTAGAGGAGAAAGGGGACAATAGTCTGTACCAGAAGAGAGGACCTTGACTCTCAGGTTGTTGCTTCCTCCATTAGGAACTGTATTTCCCAGGGTGCCTCGGGGTCAGGAGGGGCTATTTCCGCTGCAGACCGGAAGTTAAGCCAAAATGCTGAAGGAAGTTGCCAAGAAGGGATCCCCGGGCGGGAACTCCGCCGCCGCAGCGTCCTGGTCTGAGTGAGTGTGAGGAATGTCGGGCCTGCTGGGAGGCAGGAGGGACATGTGTGGCCCCTCGAGTCTCACGATTACTGTCACCACCAGCGGCCAGGAAGACGGGTGTTGGGAGCAGTAAAGGGCGAAGCGCCTCAGGGCTGGAGACCCTCGGTAGGGGCGCCCTGGAGCAGCCGCTCAGGCCCGGCCGGTGCCCGGTGCCTCGGTGCCCGGGCGGGCTGCAGTGGGTCTGTGGTGGTCTTGCAGACTGAGAGGGGAGACATGTCTCCTTTAATTGGTGAAGCCATGTCCTTTAGAGGGTAGGCTAAGCCCTCTTACTTTTTCAGTCTTTGTCCTCTGCCTGTTTGGCCCCAGGCTTGGGTATCATCTTGGAATTACACAGTGGAATGGAATAAGTAAGTCCCAGTCCCTGGCCAAAGGACAGAAAAGGGATGCTGCTCAGAAACAGAAGAAACTGGAGAGATCACAGAGAGGGAGGAGCTCTGGAAGTCACGTGTAGGTTATGAGCCCGTGGGCTTCCTCTGAGCCGCTTGTGTATGGATCTGATCCCAAGGAGCACACCAAGGGCCCTGCAGAGGGCACCGAGAGGCTGACCACTGGCCAGGGCTCAGGCAGCCACTGAATGGGCACAGGCAGGACAGAGACTTGGGAAACAGGAAAGCAAGGAACAGCCAGGGGAGGTGCATTGAGACCTGCGCATAACCAGAACAGAACATTCTCCGTAGTACTTAAACAAATGCATAATATATGTAAAATGTTCCATGTAGAATCCAAAAGTACTGTTTACAAATCAAACGAATGGAAACCCAGAAGAATTCCAGTTCACCAGAGAAAGGACAACAGATACTACCATCAATATGATATAGATGGTTGGAATTATCTCACAAAAACTTTAAAGCAGCTATTATATAAGTACTGTGCACTAACCTGTCTGGACACCGGTGGTACTGAAATAGGCATTATAAAATGCTCCAGAAAATAAAACTGGCCATTCTGAAAAGAAACGGAAAGGTGGAAGGTGTCAACAAAGAAATAGGAAATGGAAGTAAGGAATGAAAAACTCAACAGCCAGGAGATTTGCGGAGTGAGCTTAGAGGGAGAGTGGGGAGGAATGAATCGGAAGGTGGACAGAAATCATCTGATGTGAACAACAAAGAAAGGAAATGCTAAGCCAAGCCCTGGAGCCCTGTGCGGTGACACCAGAATATCCAAAACAAAAAATCACTGGAATGTCAAAAGGAGAGAAAAAGGAGTGTAGAAAAAGTATTAGAATAAATGTTAGCTCTTTCTCAGTTTTAAGGAAAGTTATCACCCTGTGGACCTGTGAATCTCAGCAAGCCCCAGCATTATAAACTCAAAGCTCCCTGTGATAAATTCAAACTGTCAAAAACTAACGACCAAGCAAACAGACAAAAAGGAGAAATCTCAAAAATCAGTCAGAGAACAGTAATGCATAACACATAGAGCAACAGCAATTGAAATCACTGTGGTCTTAATAGAAACAATGGAAGCTGGAAGAAGTACTGAGATTTTTAAGTGCTCACAGGAAAGAACTGTCAGTCCCCTTCCATGTCTTGAGAAAGTAGCCTTCAGGAATGAAGAGGGCATAAGGTTTCTCATGTGGAAGGAAATAAAGAATCTATTTCCAGATTTCTGAGAGACTTGTTAAAGTTTTTCATTTGGAGGTAACACTAGAATTTGGAAGATCAGTATGAAGGAAATACAAAATAAATGGAAAATACTGTATGTAAATGCAGTTTTCTTTTGAATTCTTTAAGCTATCAGTGATTAGAAACAAAGTATAGACTTACTGAATAGAACACTGAATGTAGGTGGTCTAGATGTAGAGACTATGTCTTCACTATAGTTCATTGGAATTAGATAAAATGTAAGAACTTTGACCCTAGTATTAAACCAGTGGTTCACCTGTTCTCAGCCTCCTTTTCTGTCTTCTGTCATGACCGTAGGTAACAATCGTTGATCATTTACCTTGTACCACTTGAGCCTATTTTTTCATTCATTCTTATTATACTGCTATGAAGTGACTCAAATTGGAGGCCAGGGATGTTAATTCATTCAGCCAGGATTATCCAGGTAGCTAGTATGGGAGTCTGAATTCCTTGCAGTAATTGGACCTTTTAAAAAATTTAACCACTTAACACTGGTATTTATTTAAAATTCTTTTACTTAGATTTTTTTTTTTCATTTTTTGAGACAGGATCTCACTATGGAGTGCAGGCTAGCCTCAAATTCACTTTTGTAGCCCGGGCTGGCCTTGAACTGATGGTGATCTCCTGCCTCAGCCTCCCAAGTACTGGGATTACAAATTTGTGCTGCCATGCTTGGCTCTTTAGCTGTTGATATAAATGAAATCACAAAATAAATGGAAAGTCTACCAGCAATCACGGAGTGGTTGGTTGCCATTACTGTGCTGCTGGATTGGAAATGAGGCCCATGAAACAGAACGCAGGTTGTGTGACCTGTGTCACATTACTTGATTTCTCCTGGTACTTCTCAGAAGAGTATAAAAGGGTAATTTCCAAACATGCCCTCTCCCCATGGAAATTTTGCTAGGAAATTCTTTCTTTCATCTTTTAGACACAATATTTAACATCTCAAGAAGATGTTAAGATTTCTTAGAAAATGTTGTGGAGGGGCTGGGGAGATGACTCAGTGGAATAAGTGCTTCCCTGGCAAGTGCAAGGGCCTGAGTTCAGTCCCTGCTTCCTCAAAAAAGAAAATGTGAAAATTGAAATCATGTTCATCAGGTCAGTGTTGTTTCTTTGGATTTTTCCTTCACTTTCCAGAGCCCTTTACTCCATGTGAAGAAATAATTCATCTCCTAACATGAATACCTAAGTTAGTTCTTGATTATATCTTGTACAAATGTAGTCAATCCATTTTTTGGAAGGATGTATTTTCCCTACTATAGACCTGTAAGCAAAGACCAGAGAATGTCTCAGTTTCTCTGAGTATGTCCACCATAACTAGGTAGACACATGTTCGGTAATGACCTGACTTGGATCATGTGGTTACTGAAGGTTTTTACTGCATACTGAGAATATCATAACCCTTTACCCTGAGCCTTATGGAGATATGGACGCTAACTGAGCATGATTATATTTGTGTCATCTTAGGGTTCAATGACTTTCACAGATGTGGCCATGACTTCTCCTGGGGTGAATGGGAATGGCTGAATCTTGCTCAGAGAGGTTTATACAGGAAGGTGATGTTGGAGAACTACAGGAACTTGGCTTCAGTAGGTAAGGATAATGTTCTTCCTTCTAGCTCCCCACAGCACAGCAGCCTTTTATCCCTTCATCTTTTTTCCTTACAGTGTCCCTCTTTCTTTAAGACCATTCAGACTTGGTTATACTCACAGCGTGCCCAACTTTCATGTCTTCCATGCAGATCTGTATTTCTAAACCAGACATTTCCTTGTTGGAGCAGGATCTCTGGGTAATACCAAGAGAGATGTCAGGAAATCCATGCCTAGGTGAGTACAGAATAACTAGAGTTGGAGAAAATGTTCTTAGAAAGTTCTTGTTGTTTGTTGGAAAATAGTTCCTTAGTTCACTCCCAAACTGAGTGGTTCTCTTTTGTATGCTCCCACCTGTGTCATTTCCTTTTCTGTACCAGGATGTGTTTTCTGCACTGTTCATTTGGTGTTTACCTAGTACTGCTTAAGTTCTGTATGATAATTATCTCTAAACATTTCTCAATTGTTTAGGCAAACTTCCATTTGTTTTTTGAACTGTTTTAAATATTTTCCTTTCTTTAAAAGGTGAGCTTATTGTCTTAACAGGTATGTAGCTATGAGGTGTGAAAAATACATTGAATGTTAAATTTTTAAAAATTTATTACAGTAAAAGACACATTGTTGTGGCTCCCCTTGCCTTGAGCACATTTGTCCCCCCTTGTTACCTCGTGCAGCGGTTCTCAAAGCCTACTTTTCTGAGCATCTGCAGTTGTGCTGGGGTGGCTACCTCAGTGTCCTGAATCATTTGAAACTGTTTGTACTTTTCATAATAATTTTGAGTTTGAGAAAGAGCCAGTAGATGCATGTGTTCTAGTTCTAGGGAATAAAGTGGTGGAGGGCATGCCATAACACTTTCAATTGACAGAAATTGCTGTAAACATTTTTTTAGTGATGGGGTGTTACAAATATGGTAAATGCTTAAATTAAAAAATTATTACACTGACAGACACATTGCCATGAATCCCTTTAAAGTATTCCCTCTTACTTTAAACACAGTTATCCCCTTGCTTTTGCCAATATATCTTTTACTTTTTTTTGGCAGAACTGGGGATTGAACTCAGGCCCTTGCTCTTGCCAGGTAAACACTTATTCCACTGAGCATTTTTTATATTTTTTAATAAGGGTCTATAGGGTCTCACTATGTAGATCAGACTTGTAGTGATCCGCCTGTTTTTAGCTTCCCAGACACTGGGATTATAGGTACGTTTCACCACACCCGGTCTCCGTTGCCATCTCAGTGTCAAAGCAAATGTTTTAAACTGAAAGATACAAATATATTTTTATTTTTAAAAGATTAACTTGGCTATCGTGTTGAAATGCATTTTAGAAAAACAAGAAGGACAAAGTTGGTATGGCAGAAATCCAAATGAAATGGCTATGTCTTGAAATATGATAGGATGAAGACTGGTAAAACAGGTTCTAGAGGCATTTGGAATCTACAGGATTTAGTGGTATGAGAATGAAAAGAGAGTAACAGACGACTCTCCAGTATGAATTTGTTGATGGTGAGCAAGATGTACACTCTGCCTGAAAGCTTTTCACATTCTTTACACACATAGGGTCTTTCTACTCTATGAATTCTTTTGTGAAGTGTAAGATGAACAATCTGGCTGAAGAACTTACTACATTCCTTACACTCGTAAGGTTTCTCTCCTGTATGAATTCTCTGATGTAGAGTAAGACACGTACAGTGGCTGAAGCCTTTGCCATAAATACGAGTCATAAGGCTTCTCATCACTATGACACCTCTGATGACAAATCAGGGATGCCCTCTGTCTATCTGAGCCCCAAACTAAGCAAGCACAGCATGTTTATTGAAAAGCTTAGGAAGTACAAATCATAGACCAAGGGCAGTGTACAAAAAGGCCCTCTATGTCATGAGATCCTGATCACTCACATATTGCAGTTATCTTAAGGCTTTACACAAGATTTCCTCCTCTGGTCTCCTAAAACCATTCTGAGAAAAGAATCAGGATTGTTCTGTCCCTGGCAGTATCCCATCGGGTATTGCAATCAGTTTGCTGAATATGCAAAGTAAAGCATACACTTGTTGGTTTTTCCCAAACTTTGTCCTCAGAGATCTGTCATGAATCAGATGGCAAGACCCAATACTGCCTGCTTTGCCAGCAACAAACATCTGTAAAAACCAAGCTACACTGAGGGCCCTGGAGGTGTTTTTATACCTGGGTTTCTTTTTCTTCATGAGAAAGTGAATTAATCACAAATAGAAGAAATTTAATTATTAAACATTGAAATTACTTATCAGTTGCTAAACAGTAAATCTGATCAAATTGGTAAAAAAAAAAAAAAAAAAAAAAAGAAATGTTTACTAATGTGCCAGGTATGGTTTTAGGTGTGGAGATAGTTCAAGGTACAAACAAAACAGATAATATTACAGATACAGTGGGAGAAAAAAGTACATCAATAATGAAACTTAAACTTTTTTTTTTCTAGCAAGGTAGATTTCATGTGTTCTTTATTTATTGTATTTAGTACAGGGCCTACAGGGTCACATTGCAGATTGGCCTCATAGTGATTCTCTGTTTTCAGCCTCTTAAGTGCTGGGATTACAAGCACACACCACCACATCTTGTCTCAATTGCCATTTCAGCGCATCCCAGGGGTGGTACCTTGTGGTACCGGGGATCGAACCCTGGCCCCTACACTCTGCTTAAGCAGGTGCTGTAGTCTGCTGAGCTATCTGGCCGGCCCGATTTCATGTGTTCTTAATACACCTCAGCTGGAAATTTTTTTTAGCCTTAGAAGGCAATGCTATTGCACTACAATTGATGAAACCTGGGGAGATTGTACTAAGGAAAAGTCACAAAAGAACAAATGCTGCATATCCACTTACATGTGAAGTCTAGTAAGAGTCAAACTTACACAAGTGGGAAGAGGTGAGATGTTGCTTAACAGATAAAAGCTGTCATGCAAAATGACTAAGTCCTAGAGAAAGACTACCTTATAGCTGTAATTAGTGTTGTACACTTTTATTTCATGTGGTGTACACACACAGACTGTACTAGACCTAAACTAGAAAACAATACATTTAGTACACAGATTGTGGCATAGTCATATAATATAATGTCACATTAAAACACCAGATAACAAACCCTGTATATAACTCCAGAGAATTATGCTCCATGGGTGAAGGGGCCAGACAAATGCTACAACAATTCTAAGCATTTTTGAACTGACAAAGTATACAGGTGGAGGGCATGTTAAGGATGGGATTTGGATGAAAGTGGATGTGGCCACTGCAGGGCAGCGTGAGGGGCCCTTGAGGACAGAAATGCTGTGTATCTGTGATGATGAGCTGTGGCCCACATGGCAGCAGGCAAGCGGCCCCCTGGAGGACTCCAGCCAACTCACCATGTTGTTTTTTTCTGGACTAAAACCTCAGTATTCCAGGTTAATTGTGGTGGTAGCGCTTTTTCATACATGTGTTTTGGGTTGTAGTGTGGGTACTTGGCCTCTGAAAGGTTCACCATCAAAGCTCTGTGTCAACAGGATCTGTGTCAGTACCCTAGAGGTGAGATTGCAGTGCGAGGAGCAGCAGGTAAAGGGTGCAGATATCTTGGGTTCTGCACTGTGCTCTACAGTTGGTGTAAGTGAATCTACATTTATCACACAGTATTTCACAGCCACCTGAGGCTAGCTGGTGCTTGCAGTCCTGTGCTTCCTGGCACATTTTACAAATGCTGTGGCAGTGCATCGTGGGCAAGGACCCAGCCAGGTGCCTAGGTCTTATCTCTCCCTCCAGTGTGACCCTTCCTGTGCACACCACTGTACTTACCTGGGAAGTAGCTGGATCAGCAGGACACAGCTAATTCCTAAGTCAAAAGATGCCAGCAATCATTGCTGGCACACAGGAAATAGAATAATGAGGATTAATTCTTTGTGAAAGGACAAAAATTACACAAAACGTAGATATCAAAGGCCTAATTTGCTTCATTTGCACTTTACTTGGTAAAATACAGCCAGCACCCAAAGAGCTAGGGCCAGAAAGCTGACTGAATAGGCCAGAAATCCTGAGGAAAGCATACCAGGTCAAGAAGCTGACTGGAATTTCAAGTTACTTTCCTGGTAGAGGTCAATGAAGAAGAGATTCCTTATTTCTTAGACCAGCAGAACGGGCCTGTGTATGGATCTGGCTCTTCTTTCTCGAATTCCCACAAGGTCAGAGAAATAATTTGGTTTTGTCTTGGTGGTGTGGTAGCTTAGTACAAAAAACCTGACCGTGGTTTGCTGGACATTTATTCTAACCTAGACTGTGCTTATTTTTTTCTCCATAAGGTTTGCAAATGTCTCGATATTTGGACGGTCCAACTCCCAGCCTCTGTCTGTCCAGTGTGCGGCACAATGGGCTGGCTGGTACCACCTGCCCCATCTCCTGCCTCTTCTCCTGTCCACTCTCCTTTCACTCCTTTTTCCTGTCTCCCTCCTTGCCAGCTCACTTTCCACAATTTCTTCAAGGTTACAATGCTTTCTTTTTTAATTAATCTTCCAACCTTTTTTTTTTTTAAACTCTTTTCTCTTTCTTCTTTGCTCTTCCACCTGTACCCGTTTCTATCATCTGCCGTCCATCCATCCATCCATCCATCCATCCATCCATCCATCCAGTCCTTCCTCCACTCCTACCCTACTTTTCGTATTTTACTGATTCCCACTCCTTTCTTCTCATCATTCCACCATCCTTTCACTCTGCCTGTCTCCTTCAGACAGACGCTTCTGGGAGAAAGAGGCTCTGTCGCTTGTGTTCTAGGCTACGGTTCTTCCATCCGCACTCAAGAAAAACCGGGGGGCGGGGGTGGCCCTCGGCCTTCTGGGAGATGTAGTCCCAGCAGTCTGCGCAGGCGCACGCAAGTCCTCCGCCTTTGTGCTGGAGGGCAGCGGGGGGAGGTCCCAGCTGCGCGCTGCGGTAGGTGTGGCTGCTTGTGCGGGGAGCCTGCAGGTGATTGTCGGGGAGGAGTGCTTGAGGTTCAGAGTTGTTGCAGCCGGGATCTGTGCTCTAGGTGCTGTCTGGAGCTTCCGGGTCTTTGCGAGGGCGGCGACGCGCCGGGGTCCCCGGGCTCTGTCCCGGTACCTGTGTGTTGCGATCTGTCCTGGTATTTCTGCGTGCAGGTGTCCTCCGGGCCCTGCCTTTACCTCAGTGCTTCAGGCCGTAGTGTTTTTGTCGAGTATGCGTCTCCCATGAAAGGACCGTCTGCTCGGGTCAGGTGCACGCAGCCGGCTTGTGCCCGTGACCCCGTTATCACGCCTTCTCCTGCCCTCGTCCTCCTGCCCCTCGCAGACCTTGTCTGGCCCGCGCATTCCGCGGAGGGCAGGTGTGCATGCCTGTGAGACGAGATGGGGACAGGTTTCCTTTCCCCCACATCCTGCAGGTGGGGCACCTTTCTCGAGGCACTGGTCAGACGTGTTGCTCCGCAGGACTCTCCATAACAGTGTTTTCTTGACGTGTTATCTTGTGTTGTGCAAGATACACATAATGTAAGCCGAGTGCGGTAGCGCACAGGAGGTTGAGGCAGGAGGGTTGTTAGGCCAGCTTAAACACATAGCAAGACACCGACTCAAAAGAGAAAAAAACCCTGAAAGTGCTCATAACAAAATCCCCCATTGTAAGCGTTTTCCAGGGCTCATCCCGACGCACACCACTGACCTTTCTCACTAACCTGGCTACTCCAGACACCTAAGTGGAACCAGGTGGCATTGTGTGACTGGCTAGCTTACCTCAACGTATCATCTCCAGGGCTTCTCCACGGAGTTGCCTGTGTGGGACACCCTTCCCACCTGGGGCTGAAGCATGGAGCCCTGCGTGGATGCCGCTCTGAGTGGATGGACTGTATGTCCTGTGTCCCTCCGTCGTGTGTGAACACTGAGTGACTTCCACCTTGAGCTTCGGTGTGTGTGTTTCCGTGGCATGTGTGCATATACAGTGTATAGATAAAACCAGAATCAGGCCCTGCTGTTTTCTCTTTTGTATTTTAGGGAAGGGTCTACAAGTGTTCAGGGTCTCACTACTAGATTGGACTCCTAATGATTCTCCTGTTCACAGCCCCCCAAGAGCCAGGATTACTGGCACGTGCCACCACGCCCAGTCTCAATTGCCATCTCAGGGTACCCCAAGGGCCGGCCAGTACGGCAGGCCTGGGGATGAACCCTCAGCCCCTGCGCCTGCTTGCAGGTGCTTTAATCCGCCGGCCCTCTTCTTCCCAGCCCTAACAAAGAAAGAACAGGAAGGAGCCGGAGGTTTGGGGAGGAGTGCTGCAGCCACTGGCACAGCACTGGGGTTGCACGCGGGGCAGAGAGAGTTGCAGCTGTCAGCTTTCTGGCTATCAGCGTGACAAAGCAGCCTGAGGAATCTATCGCAGGGAAGGGGGTTCCTTATAGATCAGCTTCAGAGGTTCAGACGGTGGTCGCTGGCACCACTGCTTTCAGGCTTGTGGGGTGAAGCAAGTTCCTGGCAATAAGCACGGTTTGGTGGGGTCTGGAGCAGCAGGAGGTAAAGGGAAGGTCCCCCTGAGGAACTCAACCTGCTCTCTTCAGGGCCCAGGGTGCGGGCCACAGGTGGTGGGTCAGAGCAGGACCACCAGTGCTTGCCATGTCACTGGTAGCTGCTGTCTTCCAGTTATCTGTAAGAACCGAACAGGCCGGGGAAATCAGGGTGACCTGAGAGAGAAGGGGACTCCTGTCACTCCTGCTGCTACTGCTCCGTTGCGGGCACGTTGGGACTCGCTGCTGCACAGTCTCCTGGGCTGGCAGCCGCCCCTCTGGCACCCCCAGGCCCCTTCCTCTTCACCAGTCCTGCTGCCTGCCCGCTCTCGACCAACGTGATCGCGTCCGTAGCGCGTCCTCTTCATTACCACCGTCCACTGCCGTCCCTTTTGTTTTCCCAGACTGGCTGGCTGCAGCCAAAATGAAGGAATCGGATGAGAAGAACGATGTGCCCGAGGCCAGTCCCCCACTGGGGCAGGGAGCCCCAGCCCCATATGCAAGAAGCGTCTCAGGCCCGACCCGTAGACGTCCGCGGAACCCAGCCATGCGCCCCGTGCCTATCCCCTGCGCCGGTATGGTCTTTGGGCGGGGTGTGGCGCTAGCGAAGTGCTGCAAGACACGCGGCAGGGGAAAGAGGCCCTTCCACTGCACGGACTGTGGGAAGCCCTTCCTGGAGCACGCCACGCTTGCCGCGGACCAGCTCGTGCGCACGGGCGAGAAGCGGTTCGCATGTGTGGACTGTGGCAAGGCCTTCAGCCAGCGCATGAACCTCGTGGTGCACCAGCGCACACATACGGGGGAGCACCCATATGCGTGCAAAGACTGCGGCAAGGCCTTTCCCACTCACACAGCACACGTGCGTGCACATGGGAGAAAGGCCCTACGTGTGCGCGGACTGCGGCCGCGCTTTCCACCAGAGCATGCACCTGGTGGTGCACCTGCGCACGTACACAGGCGGGCAGCCCTACGTGTGCGCGCACTGTGCCCGCGCCTTGCGCCAGAGCATACACCTCACTGAACACCTGCTTACACACACTGGTGAGCGCCCCTTCGCCTGCAGGGCGTGCGGCCGCGCCTTCAGCCAGCGCTGCTGCAGCACCTGCGAGCGCACTTGGGCAAGCAGCCCTTCGTGAGCAGTGCATGTGAAAAGGCCTTCTGCAGGAGCCCCGCTCTGGCGCAGCACCGGCGCACGCACACCGGCGAGAAGCCCGACGAGTGTCCCGAGTGCAGGAAGCGCTTTGCTGGGCGCTCGTCGCTGGCGGTACACCAGGCTGCACACACGGGCGAGCGGCCCTTCCACTGCGCCGTGTGCGGCAAGGCCTTGGGGCAGAGCACGTACTTGATTGAGCACCAGCGCATCCACACCGGTGAGAAGCCCTTCCGCTGTGCGCAGTGTGGTCACGGCTTCCTGAAGAACTCATTGCTGACGGTGCACCGGCGAGCGCACACCGGGAGAAGCCCTACTGCTGTGCGCAGTGCGGGAGAGCCTTCAGCCGCAACACCAACCTTACGCGCCACCTACAGACCCACACCTGA
Source organism: Ctenomys sociabilis (assembly GCA_004027165.1). NCBI lineage: Eukaryota > Metazoa > Chordata > Mammalia > Rodentia > Ctenomyidae > Ctenomys > Ctenomys sociabilis. The sequence goes on from PVKA01004209.1 coordinate 65,843, forward strand.
GCCCGTGCGGGCTGCTTGGTGGGACACACCAGGCCCCGAGTGCAGGAAGTGGGCACTACCTCGCTGGAGCGGGCTTCCCAGGTTCCCTCGGCCGAGCCAGTGTTGTTGGAGTCCAGGTGCCCACTTCGCCTTAGTGTCTGGGGAGCGCGGGTCTGCAGGGCGCAGGGTGGGGCTTGGGTGAACGTGCCCCTTGCTCCCTGGCCCAGCTCAGTGGCGTGCCACCGCCAGTGCCCCCGGGGCAGGAGCCACCCGACACTTGCTTTAGACCAAGCGCTAAAGCCACCAAGAGCCCACCTAGAGGTAGAAGTTCACAAGGTGTTTGGGAGAGGGAAGATTAAAATAATATTTTCAGAGTTAGCAAATAGCAATACTTGCTTCAAGTGCCAAAGTTTTTTAGAACAATGTGTTAGAATTTTTGAGGAGAATACAATGGAGACCAATGTCATTAAAACAGTTTTTTTTTTAACATGTGCAGGATGTGGATACAGGTGGTGATCAGGCCAAGTCAGCCTCAGAGTGAGGGGAGAGGGCGGCCTTGCCAGACATGGTGGGTGATGACCCCATCTTTCTGGGGTTGTGCTTGCTGTCCAGCCCGAAGGTACTGCCAAGGCAGGGCTCTGTGGGCCAGGTGACTCAGATGCCGAGTGTCGCTCACAGCAGCTCTGCAGTTGCGATGCCCATGGTGCTCCAGGCCAGGGGCCTCTGTGTCCTGGGGTGGCAGAGACAGGGCAGTTCCTTTCCCCAGCTCCTCAGAAAGGTCCGGGTCCTCAGCCTCTCCTAGCGGACACCAGCCGCTCAGTATGTCCCTACCAGCAGGCCTTCCCTAGGCTGACTCTGGCCTTGCTTACAAGGCAGCCTTGGGGCCAGGGAGATGGATCAGTGGAATAAGTGCTTCCCTGGCAAGTGCGAGGGCCTGAGTTCAATCCCCAGTTCTTAGCTGGGGCGCCTCTGCCCACCCCCTCCTCTGGGGCTTTGCAGGCCACTCCTGTTTTGATGCTGCTGCTTGCTAATATTTTGGCATTTCTGTGTTCCACACTCTGATGCTGGTGAGTAGAAGGAATGGATCATTCATTTTCCAAAATCACTTGCCTCACCCAGCACGCTGTGTGTGGCGAATGGGAAAGCACCCCTCTGGTGCGCGCACTGGCAGTGCCACAGGGACTGGGCAGGTTTGGTGCAGACCCAGCATGCAGCCAGAACTGCAGGCCAGCTCTGGTTCTCCGTGGGTCTCTGGCTTCCCAGGCGGCATCATCAGCTGACTTTGTGTGGCAGTGGCTTCAGTGGAGTCTACGTTTTCTCAGTCACACCCAAATGGACAAAACCACTTCCAGTTATATGGGGGAAAACCCTAGGCTTCCTCTCACTGGATTCTCCCACAGATCAGTCACTGTCCAGTCCTTATCCCCAAAATGGTAACTGACAAAGGTTTACTGAACCCCTGCTGCCTGGATGTTGGGGGTCCATCCACCTGGGCAGCGGGAAGACACCATCACCCAGTTGGTGGTGCCCAGAGTTAGCGTCGACGGCCGTTCTTCATCCATCGGGAAGCTGGAGTCTCCCCACAGGACATTCTCTTGACTTCGAGAGGAGCCCACCTCTCCTGACACAGTTTCCCAAGGGGAGGTGGGGCAGGCAGGAGGCCACAGCGTACGGTGGGGCAGAGGTGAGCACAGAGCCTGGAGTTCTGCGGCCCATCCGTGGGTGCTGCATGTCCTCAGAGCAGTCACATCCGCACCAGAGCTGCAGAGCAGAAGTCCAGGTGTGGGTGGGGATGTGAGGCCTCTCGGGGGTTACAGATGGGGAGGGCAGCAGCTGTGCAGGTGTGCAGAGTCATTGGCTCCAGCAAGGCCAAGGCCGAGGAGCTCGGATCCAGCTGGGGGACCCCTGCACCTGCTATTTCACTCGGTGATAAAGCTTCCTCTCTCGGAAATGAGAGTGTGGCGGGTGGATGAGGTCATGAGAGTGAGGCTATGTGATAACTGCCCAGGCCTGGGAAGAAGGGAGACAGCCTAGAGGCCCGATGACCCAGTGCCACCTGTGGCCGGGCCCCTGTGTCCCTCATGGGGTTTCTACATCAAGGCTTTCTATCACGGGGCTTTAGGTGCCAAGATTCACCCAGCCTGGGCAGTGAGGTCCCTTTGTGACCATGGACAAAGGTCCTCTCTGTCTACACCCCTGCTTGGGGGTGACACAGATTCCAAGTGTTGGCTTGTTGCCTCTTTTTCCATCTGTAAAGTGGGGTGGTGAACCTCCTGGCTGCTGGCCATCAAAACCCCATCCAGCGCTGGCCACATCAGAGCTGGGACAGAGCCGGTGGTGCCTGTACCTTCGGAGAAACTGAGGCACTCAGGAGCCATGGTCTGGCCAAATGAGGAAACCCAACAGGGAAACTGAGGTGTGAGCAGGAAGACTGAAACTGAAAAGCTTGGGGGCTGCACCCACCCCATCCTGCACCCACTGAGGGCCTCAGGGAAACCCTGCACCTTGTCTGTGAGGCCCCACCCACCTCTGGCTCCTCCCAGTCTGGAGACCCAGAGGAAAGGGAGGATGAAGAGAAGCAAGGGGAGGGGTAGGGGAGGAAGGAGGAAAGGTTTGCGGGGCAGGAGGCCTTGCTGGGAGAGAAAAAGGGCAAAACTGACTGGGGGGAGCCAGGGGACAGAGTGAGGGGTAGGGTAAGGAGAAGGAGGGGAGGAGAAAAGGAAGTGGGGACGAGGGGAAGGAGGGCTCCTGCAGGCAGCCTAGGCTCCTTCCTGAGCTCTCCCTGTTTCCTGGACCTAGGGAACCACAAGTTTAAGGCAGGGACAGTACAATTCTAGGTCTTGCTCCAGGGCATCTCCAACAGGACTTGGATGGCAATTGGATGTCCCTGTGATGGAGAAAAGAATTTAGTCTCCCTTAAGCTGGTGACTTCAATCTGAAAAGGGCTGGGGGACTTAAGCGGACTCCGGGCCAGCAAACCTCGTATTGCCAGGTTTTAGATGCTCCTCAAGGGCCCCCACACAGAGGTGTTTTTTTTTTTTTTTTTTTTTTTTTTTTTAATTTTGTTTTGCTTTGGAGATTCACACTGAGATACATCCCCATCCTTTTTTATTTTTATTTTGCATCACGGTGTTGCTAAGTCACTAAGTTGTCCAGGCTGGGCTCAAACTTGTGATCCTTCTGCCTCAGGCTCCCAGGGAGCTGGAATTACAGCTGTGCATCAGGTTTGCTATTTTTATTATAGGTGCTAAGCTTGTTCTACACTTTACAATGGTTTTTAAAGTGGATCCTTCCTCCTAAAACCTGTAAGAACAACAGCTCCTCTTCCTGGTCCCTCCTGGGGGCAGGCTTGCGCCTAATATGGACAAAGCAGAGGCTCCTGGCCCTGCCTTAGGAGGTGTGCACCTCCCCAGCAGGCAGCAGCTCTTCCTGCCCAGCCAGGAGGCAGGGGTGGGGGACAGGTGTGGGGTGTGTGGTGATGAGAGTGGGGGTTGGGGAGCCGTCCTGATGGGGAGAGAAGCACAGAGGGAGAGGGAAGGAGTGGGCTGGAGAAAGGATGGGGGGGAAGGGTACAGGGGGGGGATCTCTGAAGGCTTGGGATGGGAACAAACACACCAGCATCTGCATGCAGCCTGTTGACCAAAAGGAGTCTCCAAACCAATCTCAAGAGTTAGAGACAGACCCTGTTGTCCAAGGGGCCTCGAGAGAAGGCTGGACAACTTGGGACCCTTTGCAGCATGCCCTGTTATGCTAAGGATCTGGAAGAGTCTGCGCAGTTTGATGAAAATACATGGGGCTTAGAGATGTTTGCCTTACATATTCTCAATCCAATATTGTCTGAATTTGTCTTTTGGAATAAATATGATACTTCAAAACATTATATCATGGAGATCTTCAAGCATGTTATAGAGTGAGATGCTTCAGGGATCCTCCTCGTTCCCACCGCTGGGCCTCTTTCTTAGCCTTTATCCCCAGCCCTTTCCTTGCTGCTAAGTGAACAGATCCCAGACACCATCCTCCAGTGCTTCTCCAACAGAAAAACCTTTTAAAAAGAAACTTAACTGCAAGCTGTTCACAGTGGTATACAGCCATAATGGCAAAACCCTGGGAGGCCGAGGCAGAGAGGTGGCAAATTGCAGCCCAACAGAGGCAATTTAGCAGCTTAGAGAGATCCTATCTCAAAATAGAAAGCAAAAAGGGATTTGGAATCTAATTCAAGGGCCTTGGGTCAGATCTATACCTACACACACAGACACACAGACACACACACACCCACACACACCCCAGGATTCAAGCCCTTCCAGCATATGATAATGCAGCATGGTCTACCCCTGGAGTTGGGTTTCCACAGCAAGTGCCCTTCTGGGAAGATGGAGAGAAGGCATTCATGGCTGCTCAGGAATGCAGCAGGGATCCTGTTGGGAAGAAGCAGATTCCCACAGAGGCTCAGGTCAAGGGCAGGAGGACTTGATACTGTCAGCATCCAGTTCTGGGCCTGGGAATTCAGAGCCCTGGGAATGAGGCTAGGAAAGGAGGGGGTCTCGCCTAGAAGACAGAGACTCCTTGGACTTGAGTGAGGGAAGGATTAACCTGTAAGCCCAACTCCAAACCAACCCCAAGCCAAACCCTAACTCTAATCTCAACCCAAACCTAAATCTGACTGGAACCCGAATCTCAGCCCCACCCCAACCCTAATCATTTACTGGTGGCATGAGACAGCCATGTTGTTTGATGGCTATCAGAGGTATGTGCCAGTCTTTGGGAATCAAGGTAGACTAAGACCTTTCCAATCCTGCATTTCAGGGCGGGACTTACTCTCTCCCAATCCCTTTGTAAAATTGTTTTGGTTTTTTGGCAGTTATTTTGAAGGCCACATTTTCTTTGTCAAAAGTTATGGTGCATCTCACCCCGCAGCACGCCTGTGCTGGCCCGGTGAGTGCCTGCTGCGGGGGCTGCAGGTGCGTGTGCAGTGCGATGACCCCAGCCTTCACTCCATGTGGAGGGCGAACCGCAGCGGCGCTAGCTGCTTCAGCTGCTCGCTGGGAGGTAGCGTGCTGTCGGGGGCTGGGCAGGGCACTGCATCGACACACCACATCTCCTTGACGCTGCAGTCATTTCTGGGGACTTTTCCCCCATTCTAACTAGTCCAGCATTAAAATATGGCTTCAGTTGTCCAATCTTTGAATTTTCCTCTTCAATTTTGTAAAATTTTTCTTTTTATTATTATATATTTTATTTTATTTTTCCGGAACCAGGGATGGATTATTGCCTGCTAATATCGCACAATGATCAGATTTCTTTTGTGCAGGAAAAGCGATGCCTTTGAAGTGGTCTCCTTGAAGCCACATCATTATCAGGATGAAAACCAGGCTACTTCCTGAGATCAATCCAATGTGCCTAAGCCTGGGCCACTGCTACTGGACAGTGAGGGACCACAGGCCACCCACCCTGGTCTTGGGCAGAGTCTTGCTCAGCAAGGGTTCCATGGCCTTAGATGTCTCCACTGGCCGTGGCATGAGCTGCACCCAGCCAACGGATGTGCATGGCTTGGTTCACCAGCTGTCCTTTCAGCCGAATGAGTAGCCGATATGCATGTACCAATGCCGTCTGCCATTCATTCATCCTGTCAGAGCCACTTCCACATCTGGTAGGTGCCAAGAAATGTGCTAGGAGGCTCAAGGATGAAATAAAAATACCTAGTCCCTACCACCGTGGAGCCTCTAGATTTTTGAGATGAGGTCTCACTGTGTAATTCAGACTATCCATGAATTCATTGTGTAGTCCAAACTCCTGTAACTCATGGTGATCCTCCTGCCTGAGCCTCCTGGTGGCTGCATTACATATATGCACCACCTGTTGGCTGAGTCTCAACTCTTGAAGACAAAGCAAGGGGTAAGTATGTAATGTAGTAAGTTCCAGGGCTTTTTTTTTTTGTGTTTTGTTTTTGCAGGCTGGAAACATCAAGACCCATAGGCCAACTACTCCATAAGAGGATAGAGTAGGTTAGCACCAGGCCAGCAATGCTTTATCTGTGCAAAGGGCTCCAAGTCAGAGACATTTATTTCTCCTTAAGAAGTGTGGATATCACCCTCTTAGAGGCTAGGGACATGCCTCAGACACCTGATGCCACCTACAATGTCCAGCACACAGTGGGAGAGCTGCAAATGCCTCGCTCCTGAGTGATTGATGTAGGAGCTGTAGCTTTCCTGGTGACCAATCTTTATAAGAAGCAAATCTGTTCATTCATTCAAGGATTTTGAATGTGTGGGACGATTCTGTGCCAGAAACTCATTCTTGGAGAGCCTTCAGAATTTGAAACCCACACAATTCAAGGCTAATCCTAGAAAAGAATGGTGGGCATGTCTATTCACAGTCTAAAGGGATACTGAAATAACGAATATAGTGCGTGCTTTTGGTTACACTGTAAAGTACAGGCTTGAAAGCAATTTAGAACTCCAAACCTCATTTCAAATGATGTAACCTATGAATGTAAAGAACTATGGCTAAGGATTTCAAATATCCATAATGCAACCTAGTCATCGCATATTTATACGTGCGTGCAATAATACCTCTTTTGTGATTCCATCTTACAGCATGAGGGCTCAGCCTAGCAACCAGCTCACATGTGCTTATATAGCACCTTTTACCCAACCTAAAATCAGCACCCTGAGTGCCAGACATGCCTTCCTCATATTCCCTTTTGCAGCCCTTTCACGCTGCATTGGAAACTCCAGGTTGATCTTTGCAATCACGTTGCAGCTGGGCTGCTGCTTAAAAATGTGCAGTTTGTCCTCATTTGCTTTCATCCCACGCTCGCTACATTCCCTGGAGTTTTGTTTCCAAGCAACACCAGGGCTTTTCCCAGGCAATAGATGCTTTGGAGTTGGGGAGAGGGGAGGGAGAGTCTTCTCATTTAGACAGTGTGGGGATTCAGCACCGTGGATAACGATGGCGCAATAATTCAGAACCACGGACAGTTCACAGAGCAGCAGCAACCATTGCAGCTAGGTAGAAGCGATGTCAGAACCATGGACAGAGAAAGTTGCTGCAGCTGGTTCAGCACTGCGGACAGCTCATAGGGCACCTGGGGAGGATAGCGGACCCCCCCACGGGGCAAATTCAGCACCGTGGACAGCACAAAAGAAGCCATGTAGGTCTCTGTGGCTGCAGATGGCAGGGCGCCAGGGCACTCCTCACAGACCCCAAAGTGGTTCCACAGACAATACATACTCAATGGTTCATCCCTGTAAACAGCTAGGACTGCAACTGTTCAGCAATGCGGACAACTCAGGATGAAATAATCTAGCACTGCGGACAGCTCATGCTACAAAGGCTTCTGGGACAGGACACCCCGAGGGCCGCTTTCCTGCCTGGAAGACAGCACAGGCCTTGAATTTTCAACACCGCCGACAGAGACAGCTCACGCAGCATGGCTTTGCCACGATCCACAGGAGATGCATGCGCCCTGATGAACTGCTAGCGCCCTGAGCTCCCTCCACAGCTCCTAGTTTCCAGGTGCTGATACTTCATCCCTCAGGTCCTCCTGGTGCACAAGTATTTCATACTTAAAACGTTCAAAGGGAACTCCGAATTTCCCTGCGGAAGACTCGCCCCTTTCACTGCACTGTCATTCACTCCCTTGCTTCTGCCCACAGCTCTCTCCTTTGATTCGTCCCTTCCTCTCACGCACCGGGTGGGCCTCTCAGCTCCACCTGTGGTGTGCACCCCAAATCTGTGCATTGCTACTATCCACACTGCCACATTCTTGGCCACAGTGCCCCTCTCCTGCCTACCCTGCAGTCCCCAAGTAAGCTTCTCCCCACACTGGTCTGTGGCCCTTTTGCAGTCCACCAGGAGCCGTCTCACCACCCCTCAGGACACTGTGGCCTTTCTTGCCAACACAGCTGCAGTCGAGTCTCAGGCTCCTGTGCTTCTGAGGTCTGGGGCTCCTCCTGAGTCCACAGCCCATCTCCACCCCCTCACTTGGCCACGCTGGTGGCAGTGGCCTCCTCGCTGGCTCCTTTGTCCTGATGCTCCTTCTTGCATCACAGTCTCCATTCCGATCACCTCCGAATGTCACCTCTTCATGAAGACTTTCTCTGACCCTCATCCAGAGTGATCTCATAGTTTGTTTTTAACATTGATTTGTTTCACATACTTCCTGGCATTGAGTATAATTTATGTTTTATTTATGCTTATTGCTTTCCTTGTCTGTTGTCTGCTTTTGTCATTAGAAGGAAAGGCCTCATCGAGGGACACCTATTGTGTTGATGACTAAGGGCAGCACCTGCCTCCTAGAGGTTAATAAATACTTGGTGAACGTGGGAGCAAGTGAGCTCCCAGGCCTGAATCGCTCCGCCTTTTCTCAGATAGTCATGGGTCCAAAACAGTGTCAACAGCACTCATGTCTTGGTAGAATCACAGTCCAGGCTTTGAGGGCTGTATGAGATCCCCCAGACCAGCCCCAGTTTTAAAGATTGACTGGGAAGACCCACAGGACTCACTGATAGGTGTTCACAGCTATCATTTATTACACTGAAACATGCAAAGCAGTCAGCAGAAGGGAAAGGCTGTGGGCATCATGATTTCCTCCCAGAAGCCATTGCCAGGGTGAGACCATGCTGTACCCCGCAGAGGAGGCAGAGACCCAGCAGGCCCGCCACCAGGTTATGGCATCAGCTGCAATGGATTCCTCCCGACGCTTTTTCATTTAAGGTTCCTGTCGGAAAGCTACCTTTCACATATGTGAGTGGTGTAAAGTTTTCTTTTAAAAAAGCCCTTCTGAGCCAGGTGTGGTGGCGTGTGCCTCCAGTCCAGGCCCCTGGAAGGCCATGGAAGGAGGATGACAAGCTTGAGTCTGGCCTGGGCAACCTCGGCACTGTCTCAGCACAAACAAGCAAACAAGCAGAGGGCTGGGGTGTGGCTCAAACAAGCGGAGGCGCTGGGTTCCATCTTCTAGAACAAGAACAACAAAATAAAGGCACTCTCTGAAAGGTTTTGTCTTGTGTATTTCTTAATTTTGCCTTTTTGACACAGGGTCTTACTACACAGTTCAACAGCATCTTGTATTTATAGCACCTGCTAGAGAAATGACGATTATTTTGATTGTGTCTGGGTGATGAGGTCATCCAATTGTTTATTTGTTTGGAAAAGAAAGTTCAGTCCTTACCTCACACATTCAAACAATTCCGACCAACTTTGATAAGCATATGAAATCAGACTACAAGGTACGAGATCATACAGGAAAGCGTGTTTATGACAGGAGGGCGGGGAAGGAATATCTTAAATAAGACTTATTTAAGACCTTAGTGAGAGAAAGAACACCGGCAACTCCCCCAGCGGGAGTTGCAGCAGCAGGCCGGGCGCGGGGGTCGCAGCCCGGGTCTCGCGGGGAGAGAGGACGTGGGGGCACCCTCGCTTCCGGCGCGTGGCTTCGTCAAGACTTGCAGCATTTCCTAGCCTGTGCGACCCCTAGACTGCTCCTGAACTGCGCTCCTTCTGGCCCGGTTTTCCCTCCACCGCGTCCCCGAAGGAAACCGGTCCAAAGCGGTTCTCCCTCCTCGCAGCACCGTGGGAAACCAGGTCACAGGCATCAGCGCCAGGGGGCCTTCTGCGGGGCTCCCACCCCGGGCTCCCCGAGTCCCGGCCGCAGCTGGGGGCTCCCGCCCTCTCGCGCTCCCTCTCTCCCCGCCCCGGGTCTGCGCAGCCGCAGTCTGAGCAGTGTCTGCTCTGCAGCGCGGACCGCGGGAGGGGCGGGTGAGTGGGCCGGGGACCCCAGGGCCGGGGTGGGGGCGCCGGGGCAGGGGCGGGGCAGAGTCACGGGGCCCGGCGCGGGATCAGGGTCCCCAAACAGTACGCGAGCATGGGTCTACGGATGCGCAGTTCGCCTTCTAGCGCGGCGCGGCGCTCCGACAGGGGATGGTGCTCAGTGCGCGTACTGAGACCCGTCCGCCGCGGGGGTCGAGGGGCCAAGCGGGGAGGGTCCCGGCACTCGTCTAGGGGCGGTGGCCTCGGCCAGGCCTGGGCGACCGGGCCCAGCAAGCGGGCGGTGCAGGCCGAGTAGGGGGCGGCTCCCTGTCAGGTGGTCCCTTGGCGTCTGTCACGTCTTGGGCCACCCGGTGCCGCTGCCCTGGACCGGGGCCCTGTGAACTCTGTCTCCCAACCCGGCCCGCAGCTCCGCGTGCTGGTCTCCCCTCCCGCCAGCGCGCACCAGCAGCACCAAGGCTCCCTGGACCGCAGGGCCCTCACCCAGCAGGGGCTGAACGGGAAGCCCCAGATAGACCCAGAGCTGGCCCACCCCAGGGCCTTCACGCGGAGATAACTCCCTAGGCTGCTTTACTTTTTTATGATAAGACAGGGTCTCGTTCATTTGCCCAGGCTGGGCTCGAACTTGGGATCCTCCTGCCTCAGCCACCCTCAGAGCAAGGCTGACAAGGATGCACCGCCACCATCTGTTACCTGCTGCAAGAGGGCTCCCCTCTTATGTTTGGCCAGGGCCCAGATGGTTGGTTAATGGGTTCCCAGGAAGGGTGGTTCTTGCTGACGTCATTGTTCTTAAGTGTTTAGAAGAGCAGCCGCACACATCAGCATAACATGCAGACCAAGCTTAGTGATGAAAACAGCCTGCGATCTCAGCTACTGAGGAGGCTGAGGCAGGAAGATCTTAAGTTTGGGCCAGCCTGAATAACTTAGTAAGAGCACATTTAAAAGAATAAGAAATATATATTTTTTAAAAAGGCCTTAGAGCTGGATGGTGTAGCCGGTGTCCCACAGCTGCCTGCATATGGAGAACATGCGTGTCGTGCAGTGAATTCTCCCGCGTGGTGCTGTGTTGGGGACATTATGAGCTGTCACCAGTCAGTGCTGTGGATAGCCCCAGCAGTGTTGGGAAGGGCTCAGGGCTGGCACCCTGGTGACCAGGGAGGGCCTGCTGGTCCTGCAGACACTGCCAGCCCAGCAGGAGGGGCGCTGGTGTTTCAGGCTGCACAGGGCGCTTCTCTGGGAGAGGCTCCACCAGAGGAGCCCTCGCCCCACCACTCCCCCTCTGCTGCTCACGCCTGGCCTGACGCAGTTCATCCCTGCTTTCAGAAATGTGAACGCAGATGCAGACGCCTGCCCAAGGCAAGCGTAAAGCTGTGGCCAGCGGCCCGAGCGCTTTGCAGCCCAGCAGCTCACCGAAGCTCAGAGAGGTGGAGGACACACGGGCCACACCGCAGGCGGGCCAGCTGCGCAGTGCTGAGCCAGCTGCGGGGGCGGTGCCACACCCCCCCACCGTGTCACCCTGCCTGTGTCCTATATCCCATTCTTGTAACACATGTGCTGCTGCGCTGGGTCTCCCTTGAAACCACGCCCCCGCTCCTCCACTACTTTCACATTAATGCCCAGAGTGGGCAGGGTGGTGGCTCCCCGCAGATTCCCATGCTCCAGGCCCAGCATCTGTGGCCCTTGTGATCACAAGCAGTGGGGTTAAGGCTGCCAAAGGGATGCACAGTCGGTCCCCTCGGTCCCTTGGAGACAGGGGAGCCTGGCGTGGCATCTTCAGGTGGGTTCAAGGTTGCATCAGAGATCCTTAGGAATGGGAAAGGAAGCAGCAGGTGCCTCCTGAGAGCTGGCCAGAGTCCCTGCTGGCTCTGGAGGATGATGGCCACAAGCCAGTGCGTGGGGCCTCCAGGGGAGAAAGCCAGGGAAGCTTTTCTGGCTGCAGTTTCCAGAAGGAAGCTGCCCCATCTTTCCCTCTGGTTTATCTGGTGAGACCCACTTTGGCTTTTGATACAGAAAACCCTAAAATATTGTATTTGAGTGAGAGGTGTGGTGGTACAGCCCTGTTCCCAGCACTTTGGGAGGCTGAAGCAGGATGGGCACATTTTGAGCCCAGCCTGGACAACTTAGTGGCTTGGCAAGATTTTTTGTTTCATCTATTTTGGTGAGGTCTATAAAGTATGTACCTGAAATTAGTAAGTTTGTAGGGCTCACCCACACAGCCATATGCAGATCAAGGTGGAGCTCCTCCCCACCCCCCCCCAGCACCACGCCCCAGCCAGCGTAACAGTGCCTGGGCTCCCAGCAGCCGCTGCTCATTTCTCCTGTGCCTGTCTTTGTTGGTAAGGTCACATGTATTGCTCTGTTACGTTTGCTCCTTTTTTTTTTTTTTTTTTTAATTTTGTCTATTTGGTACAGGGTCTCGCTACACAGCTTGGACTCCTAGCGATCCTCCTGTTTTCAGCATCACCAGTGCTGGAATTGCACGTGTGCACTACTGTGCCTGGTCTCCATGGCTAGCTCAGTGCACCTAGGGTGGGGCTGGATGGCATGCAGTGCTGGGGGTGGAACTCCAGTCCCTGCGCTTGCTAAGCAGGTGCTTAGTCCACTGAGCTATCTCGCTGGCCCTTGTTATGTCTGTTCTCAACCACCCATCCCCGCACACATCCATCCCCCCGCCTCCCACCCACTCACCTGCTCACTCACCTATCCACCCACCCGCCCATCCATCCACCTATCCATCATCCACTCACCTAGCCAGCCACCCACTCACCTGCTCATCCCTCCTTCTATCCATCCATCCACTCATCCACCCATCCATGGCTATTTATGTATTTCACTGTACTGGGGATCAAACTCAGTACCTTGCGCTTGCTAGGCAGGTACTTATGCTATTGAGCTATATCCCAGACACACACACACACACACACACCCTCATGCAGTGACCTTTTCTGCTCCAGAATATACAGATTTAACCAGCTGTGGGTGGAAAAATATCGAGAACAAATCGCGTCCATACTAAACACACACAGACCTTTTCTTGATAAGTCACTGGATGGGGATTGGGGGGGTGGGCTCCTCAAGTCGCCTGCAAAGTGAGCGCTAGACTCCATCATGGGAGAAGAACCTCAGGACTCCTCAGCTAGAGGCCCAGGCAGATGGGGGAGGGGCGTTCTTAGAAAGGGAGGGACGATGCGGTATAGCTGCAGGCTGCGTTCTGGTGCGGGTCAGACTGACCACCGCTTTCATGGGTTCCCTACTCTGGGGAACCTTACAGCTGAGGGCAGTTAGATTCCCATGAGGTGATTTCTCTGGGGTTGGAGGCTGCCTGGGCCCGTCACTCCGAGATTGCTCCTGCTGGGGCTATCTTATTTGGGGTAGGCTACAAGGCCCTGCTTTTCCTGGAAGCCAAGCTAGCTGTGGTGTGGAGACCTCCGGGTGCCCATCTGGGACTCTAGCTGGAGATTGTAGCAGCCAGTAATTGGGGGCCCTGTAAGTGCCGAAGGTTGCTGCCCTTACGGCCCCGTCCACCCCCGAATCCAGTCTTGGGCGTTGAAGTGCTTGAGGCAGATTCATGACCACACACCGGCGATGCCATCACTCCTTCAGCGATCGACATGTGCACCCCCAGGGCTGACCCAGCATGCCGAGGTGATAAGGGGCAACTTGGTTCTTTCTGCTAGTCCTCCTTTCTCCTGCCCTACCTGAGCTGTTTCCTGAACAACGCAGCATGACAGCTGTGTACAGAGCACTGATGTGCTGCTGCGTGTCGTGGTGCCCGCAGTCCGTGCACAGGGCGCGGGGGCGAGCGTGGCCCCGTGGACATGTTTTGTTTCTTGCACTTTGGAAGGCAGTTTAATTACCCTAGATAGCTGCAGAACCCAGAGGTCCAAAGCTCCAGCCTTGTTTTGAGGTTTCCAATCACTTATATAGGTTTTCAGAAGCAAGCAAGAAAAAGGCAGACAGCATAGCATTTCACAGTTGGTTACGCATGTCTTTGTTATGAAGTGCTAGGCAGGATTTGCTCTTCGAGAATCTAACAAGGTTACTATCGTGCAACGTTGGGGAAGAATCAGCCATTGTCTGAGGCTGGCAGAGGTGTCCCTGAGGTGACACTGAAAGGGAGCGGAGCACCAGCTCTGGCTGAACTGCTCCTGGCTGGCAGCTGCTCCTGCAGACCAGGGTTGTTGCTCTCGGATCACAAGAATCAACTGTGTCTACCAGTCTTGTTCTTAAATAATATTGAAAATGAGCTAGTGTTAGCTGGGCAAAGTGGTGCACACCTGTAATCCCAACACTCAGGAAGCTGAGGCAGGATTGTTAAGTCTGAGCTACAAAGTATGTGCAAGGCCAGGCTTAACTGCATAGTGAGATCCTGCCTCAAAAAGACAAACAAACAAACAAAAAAACCAACTAGTGTTAACAATATAAGATTAACCTTTTCAAGACTGGACAAGGTGGCGCAGGCTTGTAACTCCAGTGCTGGGGAGACTGAAACCAGGAGGGTCACTATTTATTTATTTATTTATTTATTTTTATTTATTTATTTATTTATTTATTTATTTATTTATTTATTTATTTATTTATTTTTGTGGAACCGGGGATTGAACTAAGGCCCTTGCGCCTGCCAGGGAAGCGCTTATTCCACTGAGCCATCTCTCTGGCCCCAGGAGGGTCACTATGAGTCTGAACTGCATAGTGAGATCCTGTACCAAATACAAATAATAATAGTAACAACAATAATATTTTCATTGTTTTAAAAATAGCCTCTGTATTACCTATTACACGAACCACAACCAGCGTTGCCTTCAAGGCTAGATGTACAGTTTTCTGCCTTTGTTCCATACCCTCCATGGAAATGTGTCGCTTTGTGTATTGGGCCAGAGTCCTTGGACTTTGACTATGTAGGGTCTGCATCCCAACCCTATAGGGATGAATACTGCACAGTGACTGCATGTGTGTGTACAGCGGAGGTGTGTGCCTGCGTAGTTTCCTTGTATTTAAATGTGGGTGTGTCAGGTCCACCCCACCCCACCCTTTGAGTTGTGCCTCCTTGTGTGAAGGAACTGTAGCCGACACGCCCTGCCTGGACACCCGGGTGCTGACGGGTTTTCTGATGCATGTGAGCAGCTTGGACCAAAGTTCGCAGCTTTGTTTTGGGGAAGATGGAGGGTGCCAAGCTCCACCGGCCAGTGCTTGTGAGGACCTGGGCTTCCCTTTCTCCTGGCTCAGCGCTGCAGGAGCGGGTGCCATACGTCTCAGCTCTAGCAAATGCCTGTGCTGCGGATTTGAGCCAACAGAAGCGCCCACAAGTCAGCCTGCTTCTAAAATCCG
The DNA here is from genome assembly GCA_004027165.1 of Ctenomys sociabilis. NCBI lineage: Eukaryota > Metazoa > Chordata > Mammalia > Rodentia > Ctenomyidae > Ctenomys > Ctenomys sociabilis. The sequence goes on from PVKA01004209.1 coordinate 80,915, forward strand.
CCTCCGTGAATTTCTAAGGGAAGCCTTATGTTGTGGGTTAGAAAGGAAAGTCATTGTAATGTTTTTGTTTATTTTCTTTCTTTTCTTTCTTTCTTTTTTTTTTTTTTTTGTCTTTATTTGTTGTGGGTAACCATGAATAAAAGCCTGCTTGCTTGCTGGGTGAGCATGGAGGGGCGCTGCCAGCTTGGAACAGAGGGTGAGCTAGCTACCTTGCAGGACTCTTGGTGCCTGGCTGAGGCGTCTCCTGAAGACAGAAGAGGCTGAAGGTGGGGGGCTGGCGGGAGCTTCTCCTCCCTGGAGGGCACGCAGGTGGGGGTGCAGCAGTGCTCCTGCCCACGACTGGGGCACAGCGAGGTCAGTCACACACCTTAGCCTAGCCTGGTGGCTTACACCTGTGATCCGGCACTTTGAGAGGTTGAGGCAGGAGAATAAAAATTCCAGCCCACCCTGCATAACTGAGTGATTTATCGAGACCAGGTCTCAAAATAAAGGTGGGATGAGGTGTAGCTCAGTGCAAAGACCCTGGATTCAAGGCTCTATATCGTAAAGGAAAAGCGAGTCATGACCAGTGGAGATGAGGAGGGTGACGCTGGTGGATGGGGTCACCATCTGGAAGGACACAGGCTGCAGTGTTCCCACCAGCAGAGGTGCTGTCTAGGAGGGTGGGGGCTGGGATGTGCGCAGTGCAGGTGCACCATGGGCTCCAGCAGGGGCTGCGAGGTCAGCCGGGTGCAGGCGAGGAGCGAGACGACTGCGGGCCCTGGGCAGCGGGGTGGGCTAGGGGGCCGGGCGGGGTGTCCTGGCAGTGAGGGCTTTCAGTCTGGGCCCTGGAGACAGGGGCGTCAGCGGGAGACCTGAATGGTGACTGGTAAAGCAGAATCAGACAGTATCCATGGGCACTTCATGTGCCACTTAAAATAAAAAACATACTATTTACCCAATAGGAATAACACGATTTAATGTAGGCTGTATGTCACACTTAGATCTGAGACTTTTCAGATGCATTAACCCTGCTGTCTGCCCACTTCCCACGCTTGGGGCTCCTCCCTGCTTTGGGGATCTGGGGATCTTTCCCCTGTCTGCGTTTCCTCCTTTGCACTATTTAAGTTTTTAAAAACGGTGTGCTTGTAGCGAGCAGGGTTTCCCTCCCGTGGGGCGTCAGTCTGTGGACACAGCTGTCTGAGGCGCTCCTCCCCCCGTCTTCCCCTCCCACTCTCCTGGCCCCACCCCTTTTGCTGGAGACCCACCCCTGCGCTTCCTATCACTTGTCTTCGCTTTGCTTTTTGTTTATACTTGGGTTTCTTAGATGAGAGAGAGCATATGGTATTGAAGTTTGCGTGTCTGATTATTTCACTTAGCATTATCTCAAAATGCACCCCCTTCCTACAAACGACTCTAGTTTACCCTTCTTTATGGCAGCGCAGTGCTCCACGGTGCGTAAGTACCGCGTTTTTGATCCATCTGTTCAGGAAATGTGGCTGCTTGTGTGGCCTAACCGTGTGAGTTGAGCCACGGCAAGCGCCAGTGTCACGGATCAGCGTAACGTGGTGTCGTCAACGCTCACGGGAAGACACTTAGACGAGGCACAGCTGGGCCAAATGCAATTTCTATCTTGAGTTTTTTTAAGGGATTTCCATGGTTTTTAAATTTTTATTTATTTAACTAATTTCTAACTGTATTTAGTGCAAGGTCTACAGGGTCTCACTACACAGATCAGACTTGCAGTGATCCTCCTGTTTTCAGCCTCTGACGTGCTGGGATTAGAGAGCGTGTGCTGCCGCACTCAGTCTCAGTCACTGTCTCAGAGCGGCCCGGGGTCAGGGCTGGCACAGCATGCTGGGGGTCGAACCCACTGAGTCATCCGGCTGGCCCATGGGACCTCCATGCTGATTTCCGAGTGGTTGTATTAATGTGAGTTCCCATCCACAATGTGTGAGGGTTTCTTTTCCTCTACAGCTATATCAGACTGTGTTGTCATTTGATTTCTTGATGTTGGCCTTTCTTTCTGGGGTAAGGTGGAATCTCAGTGTTGTCTCTGTGTATCTCCATTTGTCAAGCCTGGCAAGCACAAGGCTCTGAGTTCAACCCTCAGTACCACAAAAAAAAAAAAAAAAAAAAAAAAAAAAAAAAAAAAAAAAAAAAAAAAAAAAAAAAAAAAAAAAAAAAAAAAAAAAAAAAAAAAAAAAAAAATCCATTTGTCTAATGGCTAGAGATGTTGAACATTTTTTCATGTATTTACTGTCCATCTGTACCTCTTCTTAGAAGGGTCTGCTATTTCGGTAACCCATACTCATTAAGTCTTTTGTCTGGGGAATCTAATTTTTTGAGTTCTTTGTATATTCTAGATCCTTGTCCACTCTCTGGGGAACAGCTGACTAGAGCTTTCCCCATCCTGCAGGGTATCCCTTCACTTTGTTGGCTGCTTCCTGCCTGTGCAGGTGCCACTCAATTTGCTATAACGCTGTGTTGCCACTTGACACTCTCTCTTCTGCCAGTGGGTTCTGTTCAGAAAGTCCTCATCTGGGCCCGTCTCCAAGGGCTTTATCTGTTTTACTTCCAGCAGATCAAGTGTGTGTGTACCTCCAGGTGAGGTGCTCTGTTTCCTTTATTTGCTTATCCCACTCGAAATGCTGTGCTCCCCCTGTGCAAATCCGGACCCTGAGGGTTGGGATCTCTGTTTCGATCACTGCATCGTTTTGGCACTTAGCACAGTGCTGTCACTCTCCCCATCCCCTGCATCTTGTCAGTGTTTGTTGAATAACTGCGTCAGTCCTCAGGTTCTGACCTCTGTGTCTGGCAGCCCTCGGGACCCTGGGCAGGGGAAGAGGAGGAGAAGCTGGCCTTCGCAGCCCCACCGCCAACTCCTGGGGAGATGCAGAGCCTCCAGCCTGAGCAGATGCGGGGCCTGCTGGAGCCCGAGAAGGTGAAAACACTGCTGCCTTGGGAGAGCCGGGCCTGGGAGAAGCCAGCGCGCCTCACCCCCACCAAGGACTGGGAGGCTGTGGAGGTTGGGGCCTCCGGCTGTGATGGCGAGGAGAAAGGTGAGGGCTGAGGGGTCCCCTGGGCAATCTTGGTGGAGCATAGAGAAAGCCTGAGCGTAACCTCCCTCCCTTGTTGATCCAACCAATTTTTATGGAAAAATGAGTCAGTCTGCATCTGCTATGTAACAAGCCATCCCAGCCTGGTGTGGTGGCCAATGCCTGGAAGCCCAGCACTCAGGAGACTGAGGTGGGAGGATGGCCTGGACTTCAAGGCCAGCCTGGGCTGCGGCGGGAGGACCGGTCTCAAAGCCGTACTCCAACCAAAACACCAAGGCTAGTGCAGTAATCACTGCTGGCTCCCAATTCTGTGGGTTGGCAGCATGGCCCGGGCCCCGGGGACATTGTCTTGCTGCTTGTGGCCCATGCAGCCACAGAGGGCTGGCAGGTGGCCTCCCCGGGTCATGATGGTCGTTCAGGCTCCACAAGATCGCACCTGGCCACAAGGCTGCAGGATGGCAGCCCAGGCTGGCGTCAAGGGTGCCGTGGGCTCCCAGGAGCAAGACCGGCAGGGCCATTCCCAGCCACGTTTTCTGTGACATTGGAGATTGGACCCCGGGCCTTCACACTATGTCCCCAGACCCTTCATCGTCATCATCATCAGCAGCAGCAGCAGCAGCACCACCACCACTTTTTAAATGCTGGAACTAGGTCTCATCAAATCACTAATGTTTCCCAGACGGGGCTCAAACCTGCCACCTTCCGGTCTCTTCTTCCCGGAGTGCACTACACATGCAGCTTCACAAGCACTCTTGGGGCCGCTGCTGCATAACCAGGCTCAGACCTGAGGAAGGGGCCTCCTGAGAGGTGGACAGAGAGAAAGGAGCAGTCTTGGGCCACTTGATGCAAATGGCACTCCCGAGAGCCAGGCACGCAGGGGCGGAGATTTGGCGGCGGACAGCTCTGGAGAAGCTGGGAGCTGTGTGGAGCTCAGTCAGGGAGCGAGGGGAGGGTGTCGTCTGGAAGTTGTGCGAGCTTTGGGACATGAGGCAGGAGACTGCAGGCCAGAGCGGCACACGCAGGGACCTGCAGCGCACCTGGGAGCCCATGGGGGTGAGCTCTGTGGGGCCAGGGACGGCGCCTCTTGTAGATGTGGCCAGGAATTTGTGGAACCAAGTTGAAACCACTGGAAGTTTGGACAAGGAGGATGACATGCCATTTTTTTCCCCTTGTAGGGAAGGGTCTACAGGGTGTTCAGGGTCTCACTACTAGATCAGACCTCCCAAGTGCTCAGATTACAGGCGCATGCCACCAAGCTGAGTCTCAATTGCCTCTCAGAGAACCCCGGAGTCGGGCTGGCATGGCAGGCCCGGGGATCGAACCCCTGGCCCCTGCACCTGCTTGCAGGCACTTTAATCTGCTGAGCTATTTGGCTGGCCCCTGGCATTTTTACTTCAAAAAGATTCTCTGATTCAGGGGTTCTCATCTGATGTGAATTTTTTAATTAATTAAGATTATTGGTACATTTTAAAATGGTCACACTCATCATAGGGAATTTGCACCTGTATGTGACAAACTTGATTCTTTTTTATTTTCCCATTGCCATCCCTTCCCCCATCCCCTTCCCCTGGTTATTTACAAAAGCCTGTTCCTTCTTTTCTCTTGTTTTCCTTTTCCTTTCCTACCTTCCCCTTCCCTGCTCCCTAATTTCCCTCTCCATTTGAGCATTTTCTTCCTATTTCCTAGTATCTAGTATACCTTTTTTTTTTTGTCTGTTTGAACAAGGTCTCTCTGGGAAATTCAGGCTGGCCTTGAGCTCACTGTGTAGCCCAGGCTGGTCTCAAACTCTCAACCATCCTCCTGCCTCAGCTTCCCACGTGCTGGGATTGCAGGTGTGCACCACCACGCCCGCCTGCTATACGACTTGGTCCTTATTTACACTTTCAGTGCTCACACAAAAGGAACAATGCAGCCCTGAAGCAATGTGTCAGATTCGATTCCGTGAGAGTGTGGTCTCCTGGGAGCATCCACTTGCCTAGGAGTGTCTTAGGCTTATTGCCCGGGGTAGATTTAATCCTGCCTCCTAAGGGTGTTTGCGGGATTTTGGAGGTACCAGGGTTGCACTGCTAGGGAGGCTGTGCAGCAAGGACCATGCACCCTGACGTCAGCGGGGCCTGGGGTGAGAAGCCCTGCATCTGGCTTCTGGGAGAGGCCACTGTGGGCTCAGTAGGCCAGGAGTGAAAGGTGAGAGGTCAGTAGGGAGACCCCTGCGTGAGAGACAAGGGATCGACGGGGAAAGGAAACGGCCAGGATGACCCTCGGGATTTGGGCCGAAACATCTGGCTGTGGTCCGTAGTGAGGGGTGTGGTCATCTGAAGGACACCCCTGGCAGAAGGGCTGAGCGGCTCACCAGGGACTGTCCTCTTCCACAGCGGACTGAGGCGTGGATAATGGTGGAGCAGCGGTGTGAGGGTGAGGTCCGAGCTCCGTGGTGGGCAGGGCCGGGGATGGTGCAAGATGCCAGTCGCTGCCTGGCTCATCCAGCTCAGCGGTGGGAAGGACGGCGAGGCTGTGGCCGGGGGACTTCTGCACTGGGATCCACCGCTGTGGAAGCCGGGGCAGCCCTGATCATCCCCGCGTTGTTCTGTGTCTCTCTCTCCTGCTCCTTTCCTGTTCGGCTGGAGGGGCCTACAGGAGGAACACTGCCCGGCTGGGCTGGGTGACGGGGACAGCACGCACCACACAGTGGGGGCTTCCAGGTAGTTTTGGGATTAGAATGCAGGCTGTTCAGCCCCACCTGAAGCACAGAGGCCAAGATCTGTGTGTGTGTGTGTGTGTGTGTGTGTGTGTGTGTGTGTGTGTGTGTGTGATCACTGAGAAAGACAGGATACTGGGGTAAGACTTGGAGAAGCCCTGCTGGACTGGTCACCACTCATGGCTCCTCTCTCCTCTCTTCTCAAGAGTCTGGGCTCTCCCAGGAGTGGAGCTCAGTGGAGGACGAAGACGAGTCAGAGGACTCCCAGGTACGTTGCGGGCTTCTCCTCTCCATGGCCATTGTACCTGGGAGGTTGGGGATTGGTACATTTCCTTCCTCAGCCTGGAGTTTCTCTGCCCTGTCTAAGCTCCCCAAGTGTCTTGCAGGAAGCAGGAATGGTCCTAGGGTGACCCCACAGGGAGGTCTCTGTGTGGTGTGTGTGTAACTCCAGTCAGCACTTGTAAATACATTACCCCTTCCACCTATCCACCCGTGTGTCCGTCCATCTGTCCATCCACCCATGCTTGTCTGCATGTATCCATCTGCCCATCCATCCACCAGCTTCCCCCTGATTCACTTATCACACACCATTCATTCATTCATTAAACCATCCATCCATCCATCCATCCAGCCAGCCAGCCAGCCATCCATCCAACCACTCACCCATTCATCCATGTATCCACCTGTCACTAGTCACCTAGTGGGTCTAATCCAAATACTATAGATAAACAAAACAGAATTATCCATCACATATATTTCACTCAAAGACATAACACTCTCTTTTCCTGAGGGGGTGAGGCATGAGTGTCCGGAACAACAAGAGTGGCTGTTGTGTGCAGCCGCTGACCTGGCACATCAGAAAACTCTCACAGCGGCCGTCAGCAGCACACGAAGGCACCGCCTCTCTCTTAATCCCATTCTCCGTGCTCAACTTGGTCAGCTCAGCCCAGGAAAGAGGCTTCCTGCTCTACAGAAAGGGCAGACAGAAGTGCTGGCCCCGTGCGAGGGGCTCTGCATGCTGCGGCTTTATCCCTGAGTACCCCAGAGGAGGAGACCCCAGACCTAGGTTTTAGGGAGCCACGTGTTTCCCTGACCCCAGGTTGAGGGCTAAGCGCGTCCCCAGGTGAGGCACTTCCGGGGGAACCTGAGGGAAATGCGGCATACGCGGAGATGCCGCGGAGATGCCCATGCAAACCCGGATTGGCCGAGGCCGCGCTTTCACTCCTCACTCCTTCCTGAGTTCTAGCTGTGTGCTGGGGTGTACAGCGCAGAGGGTGCAACAGGGCCGGGCAGGAGCGGTCCCTGCCTCCATTAAGGTTTCAGCTCAGGGAGAGGGTGAGCGAAGTGAGAAGCTTGGACTCCGCAGTGGTGACTGCTGCGAGAAGCCCCTGCAGGATGAGGCCGGGGAGGGGCGCAGTGCGGTCTCTCGGTTTCTCTCCTCATCCCTAAGGAAACAGAGGCAGAGAGAAGCCCAGCAGCAGGGCCAGTTTCCACAGGGAACGGCGGTGGAGCCAGGGTAACGCTGAGGCCAGGGGATGCAACCACAAGCAGTGGGAGGAGTGGGTGTGGGTGCAGACCGAGCCCCCTAGACCCTCCCACCTCTGGGGTGCACCAAGGAGGGGCTGGGCAGCCCTGGGCAGGGGAAGAGTGCTCGGCCTGGGAGTGGGCGTGCGGGTAAGCAGGCAGCGCAGGCCATGCCTTGCATGCGCAGTCGTTCAGCCCGCAGGTCATGAGGCTGCACGGCCCATGGCAAGAGGCCTCCTCCGCGGGAAGCTGGTAGCAGAACGCGGCCCCCTGGCTCTCACTCTGGAAGACACAGGCGTGTGTGGCACCCACACACCTCACACTTAGGCCTTGCTGTGTCACAGTGCGGTGGATGGTGTCCCCCAGTGACAACACGTGTGCTGGTTCAAGTCTCTGCTTCCCATGATGTCATCCCAGGCCCCACCTCCCAGTCTGCCAGCACTGGGGAATGTTCAAGCCACAGCAGAGGGAGCAGAAAGTGGCCCCTTCCTCCCATCCCGTAAAGTACAGGGGCGTGCGTAATACCCCGAAGTCTTATCCAAATGTGCAAGGCAAAAGAAAGCATCCCCAGTGAAAGTGGCTGCTGGGCGGCTCTCATAGCAGCCTGTGTGGCCTGGATGGTGGTGTTGTCTCAGGTGCAGTGAACGAGGAAAGGGACACAGGGGGAACATAGGGTACTTATAATAGTCTGCTTTTTAGGGGGGGTGATTCTAGGGATTAAACCCAGGTCCTTTGCACTGAGCTATATGCCAGCCATTGGGGACAGAGTCTTGTTAAGTCACTAATTTTCCCAGGCAGGGCTAAAATGTGGCATCCTCCCATCCTGGCCTTGGAATATCGTGGTGACAGGCGTGCATCCCAGGCCCTGCTGGCGATCCCATTCTTGTTGTGTGTGCTAGTCACGCGCAACACTCACCTTCCAGACTCCTCAGCTGCGTGCAGTGGCCCGCACTGGGCTGCAGGGTGGTGGCCCTGAGGCAGGGACCAAGACCATGGTAATACTGAAGCTCCTCTGTTCTCTTTCTCTTAGAGTCATGTATCTACCTATGTGGACTCTAATTGTAGGTTAGGCGGGGGAGAGGTGAATAACCAAGGAGGACATCGCTGTGGACGTAATGTGCTGTCCTCAGAGTTAGACGAAGTCCAGCCTCAGCCTGCCCCACAGGGGCGCCAGGCTGTGAAGAATACCACATGGTGTCCACTTCTGAGCTGATGGCCGTGACTCCCCGAGGTCCATCCCTGGGACAGGCCGCCTGGAGGTTGCTGTAGCCCCCAGCTGGTTATCCAGCAGGATGGCTTCCATTGGCATGGGGCATTTCTCAGGAGAAGGGACAGACGTAAACAGAAACCGTGACCCACAAGGCCATGGCCTTGGGGTCTGAACTCAGTGCCAGGCAGCCGTTTCCAGTGCCTAAGGGGATGAGATGCAGCAAGTTGTCTTGGTCACTGTTCCCATCACTGGAACAAAGTAACGGACACCCATAGCTTAATGCACGAGAGGTCTATTTGGCTTCCATCTCAAGAACTTCTGTCCTTGCATGGTCAGTGCATGGTGCAGGGGCCTGGTGACAGGAAGCTAGGAAGCATCAGAGCAACTAGGAAGCAGAGAAGGAGAGGGGCTGGGGGGAGGAGTCAGAGATGGGGAGGAGCCAAGGATGGGGAGGAGCCAGGGATGGGGAGGAGCCAGGGATGGGGGCTTACCCCAGCAAGACCCACCCTGGCCACAACTCCTAACAGTAGATTTAGCCTTCGCCCATGATCCAGTCTTCTTCCAAAAGCCCCACCTGTGTACACGCGACACTCTCAGGGGCCATCTAGATATAAACCATAATACCAATATAAAACTTTTGCACTTCAGATGACTTGTATTTATTACATTTTCTTAATTTTATATTTTGTATCCTAAAATTATAGTAGTCACTTCTAGGAAAGCGTAGGGATCAGAGAGGCTTAACGCACACAGCATCACAGAACAAACACTAAGGCACAGAGCGTCCTGCTCCTCTGAGGGCATATCCTCCTCTTTCCAGAGAGCAGAAATTGGGTGGGGTGTTAAGACAAGAAGCGGGAGATCGTGGCAAGGGGCGGGGGAGGAGAGCGCCCTGAGCAGGCCAGGGCGACTGGGGCGGGCGGGAACGGCTGACTTCTGGATGCAGGGGAGTCAAGCCAGCGGCCTCCGCCTTCACTCGGATGACTTGGATGCGCTGGGAGATGTCACTCCGAGGCCCAGAGAGGCCTGAGGTGCAACTGTGGGAGGATGTGAGGGCCTTATCTTGAGGGTGGGGAGCTGTTAGGGGAGTGCGGGGCATGTCAGCTTCCAGGCACCCATGAGATGTCCAAAGGAAGGTGGGAAACAGATGGTGGGATCGTGGTTAGGGATTCAAGATGATGCACACACATTTTTGATAATGGATTTTTATTTATTTATTTTTTGTGGAACCAGGGATTGAACTCAGGCCCTTGCGCTTGCCAGGGAAGCGCTCATCCCACTGAGCCATCTTCCTGGCCCCCCACACACGTTTTTGAGAAGGCATTTGGGTACAAAGGTTGTTTTAAAAGCACAAGACTTTATAGACCAATGAGATACTCATTTCATTTTTTTCCACTGAGCCATTTCCCCATCCCCCTACATTTCATTTTTTTAATGACTGTTTCTCTCATTGAGTAAATGTTTCTTACTCTTGTGTACTTAAGTTACTGTGTAGTTAGTGTGACATATTTTTGAATGTTCCAGTTATACCCTAGTTCCCTTTCTTTCCAATACTCACGCTGTTCTCTTTTCTATTTCAGGGCTTGGTGGAGTGGTCAAAAGCCCCACAGCAGACGACCATCGTGCTGATAGTGTGCGTGCTCTTTTTGTTCCTGGTCTTAACGGGCATGCCGATGATGTTTCACATTTAGGTAGCCCTGTTTGCAGATAGGCGCCCTGCCACGTTAGGGAGGTCTCCTAGCCAAAAATCAGTTATGGGTTTTGAATGTTATCAAATGCCTTTCAAACATCCATGGCGATGATTTTTTTTAAAAAACAACTTTTTAGTATGAAGTTTTACATTACTGTATTTCATTAAGGTTAAGACACCATTGACTGTAGAACACGTATTATTTTATATACACTGAGAAAGAAGTATGTTAATTAATTATAAATCACCACCTAACTTCAGAGAAGGTGAAAAAACTGCAGTTTAGAATCAATGAAATCTGATAGATTTGCTATCAGACCATTTTTTTCATTCTAAGGATTGTGGTGCACTGTCTTTTCATATACTGAATTGTTTTTTCTTAGTATGTTATGTGGGATTCTTGTGTCTGTCTTCATCTGTGAGATGGGTGCTATTTCTGGAGAAGTTTCTGGTACCGTGGATAAGCCTGCCTCCTGGTATGCAGGGACACCTGAGTCACACTCACACCTGTCTGTGTTTCTGCATTATTTACATGGCTTGAGAATTGTGAAGCCCTTGCCATTTAAAAAGAATCTACCAACAAAATAATCCGATCTTCGAGCCCTGGAAGGGCATTTCAGCTCCTTCTCAGGCTGCGTTCTCAGTTCCCCATATCATCAGCTTGTTAATACCTTTTACTCCTTAGATTCATTTTTGATGACTTGCATTCTTTTTCCACTGAAGACTTTCTAGTTCCGCAGAGTTTTTCATTTATTATCTTATTATGCACACTGTTTCACAATTAAACAAACCCCTTCTCCTCATCATGTTCTGTCTCCATTCTCAACTTTTCTGTGTGGCCCAGCCATTACTTGATTTCTCAAAGGATTATATAGTGTTATTGTTCTTCCAAAGAACACAGTATTAGGATCTATCAATATCTATTACTTCTCTCACTTGTAATAGATTTCTTTAATATGTATTGTTTATTTTTACTCTTTTTATTCTTTGCCTCAGTTTTTGAGTGTTTATACGGCCTCTGTATTTGCAGTAATAGCAGACTCATCACAATGCACCTCTGAACATCCACCTGGCACATCTTAAAGGTCAAACATTTGCATTCCTATGCTGGTTTTTTTTGTAATGTTCTTAGAGAGTGCTTCAATTCTGCTCATTATTTTGTTTAAAAATTGTGTATTTTTGTATATTCATTTTGTGTGTTTTTTTGGTACTGGAAATTGAACTCAAAGCCTTGCACTTGCCAGGCAGGCACTGTGCCACTGTGCTACACGCCATCCCCAGCTTTGTGTTCTTGTTTCACTGCACTGTGAATAGAGAATGTGGCCTATAATAATTTGCTATAAAATACTTTAAAAAGCTTTTCCTGTAGCCTAGAGTGTATCAAAGATTTGTAATTGTCTCACGAACATCTAAGAAGACCAATTATTCTGTGTAGAAAACTCTACATATCCTTTAATTAACTCAGTCTTATCAATTATATCGTCCAGATTCATGTTATTTAATGTCTGCCTACTGTATCTCCCCTAAGCCAATGAGATTATGTGACAATGCTAGTCTGGTTGCTTTAGCAGCATATTTCGTGGCGTTTGTCTTGTATATTCAACAGCGCTGTGATCTGATGCCAGCAGGTCCAGCACTGTCCTCATTGCCTATCAGAATCTACATGGAACGCCAAGCACAGCTGCGGCCACGTAGCAGGCACTCAATAAATGTTAATTAAAAGGAGACCAAATCTCTCGTCAAATGTGGAATGATTATCTTTAACCAGTTTTAACATTTGCCTTACAACTTTGCTTGGCTGACTAATACTGGGGGATGTGGTCATTCTGCCCTTTTAAAATTGTGTGAGTGAGTGTGTGTGAGTGTGTGTGTGTGTAGATTGTGCTATTTTGTATTAAAAGGCGTTTCAACAACCTGCCTTAAGTGTAGTGGAGAAATCAGCAGGGAGGAGCAGGAGCTGACCTCTGTGCCCACCACGTCCGGGCTGCGTGCTGACAACACAGGCACGGCCAGCGCCGTTGACTTCCGATCTTAGGATTGTTTCCTGATCTCTGGAGCCACCATGTGTGAGGCGGAAGCGTGAAGTCGTGCGCTGCTTGTTGTGTTACAGCCTGAGAACCCAGCTGCACCTCATCCTCTGTGTGTGTGTGAGCCGGTGTGAGGGTGTGAGTGACTGTGAATGTGTCACTGTGTGAGTGCGATTGTGTGACTGCGACTGTGTGTGCTTGTGAGACAGTGCGTGACTCTGTGACAGTGTGTGTGTGTGTGTGTGAGCCGGTGTGAGGGTGAGTGACTGTGAATGTGTCACTGTGTGAGTGCCATTGTGTGACTGCGACTGTGTGTGCTTGTGAGACAGTGCGTGACTCTGTGACAGTGTGAGTGTGTGTGTGTGAACCGAAGGGCGTGTGCGCAGCTCCCCCACCAACAAGCAAACCGCACACCACGCAGTCTCCCTCTTCACAGCCCCGCGGCCGCTTCCAACCCCACGCGCCCACCCACGGCCGAAGGAGCTCTAGGTGGCCCGGGCCACCCCAGGCGTTCAGCCAGAGCGACGCGGCGGCTCTGAGGCGCTGGGCACGGCCGCACCCCCGCACTGGCCTCGCTGGGCCCGCGCTCCCCATAAAGGGCAGGCGCCCTGGCGCCGGCTCGCTGCAGGGGCCGCGGGCCCTGTGCCCTTGCTCCTGCCCCAGCTGCAGGGTCTCCGGCAGGGCGGACCCCAGGCCTGGCCAGCCACACGCTTTGTTCCTGGAGAAAACCTTACGGTGCGAAAGCGAAAGGTCTTTCCGTCCGCAACCTCGGAAAGCGCCTTACTTTATTCTCACTCGGAGAGGGACAGTACCAAGGTCTTTGTTGCCGCTAGATGGTGCTGTTGAGTAAGGGATAGGCGGCCTCCGAAGTTTAACTTTTCCACATTGTAAAGCACACGTAGAATACGATTTGCTTACATTTCTTTAAAAAAAAATTACTCACATTAAAAAAAATATATTTGATACGGGCTCGCGCTATGCAGCTCAGACTCATAGTGATCTCCTGTCTCAGCTTCTCCAGCTCTGGGATTGCAGGCTTGCGTCACCACACCTGGTTTGGGGGGCCTGAACGGCATGGTTACCGGGGATCAAACTCGGGTCTTTGTGCTTGCGAGGCAGGCGCTTATGCCACCAAGCTACCTTCCCAGTCCTCACTCGCATTTGTAAGCTACCCAATTTTCCAATGTAAAGCCTTAAGCATTACTTGTATTTGGAAACTCGTGAAAATATACAGAAATCAATGCTTATCATTGTAACCATGGCCACTTTATGTCACCCTCTGGGTTCCAATCCCAGGGCTTTCCGTGATGCGAACCCCTGGCTCTGCAGCCGCTCGCAGCAGCCTCTTGCTCCCGTCACTCGACCCTCCTCCTTTCTGTTTCTAAGCATGTGAACATTGGAGTGGCACAGAGCCTGTAGAGCTGTGGTGTAGCTGCTCGTAGGTGACTGCCTTGTTCCAGAACGCATAATACATAAGGTGTAGTCATGTGTTAAGACACATGTGTTAGAATGTTCTAGAACGGGGCCAGCCAGATAGTTCAGCAGAATAAAGCAGCTGCTCAGCCAGACACAAGGGCTGGGTTCGATCCCCGGTGTGCCATGCAGGCCCCGCCCCCGGGGTGCCCTGAGATGGCTGTTGAGGCGGGGCGTGGTGGTGCGCGTCTGTAATCTCAGAGCGGTGGAGGCTGAAAACAGGAGGATCTGTGTAGTGAGAGACCCTGTAGACCCTGTACTTATGCAAAAAAAGAGAGAATGTGCTAGAATGATTCTTCTTTTAGGGCTGAATACTATGTATGCCCTTGGGCATAGACTAAATTTTGTTTGTCTATTCATCTTTTGATGGATGCCTCGATGGATACTCCTCCTCCAGCCCCTTTAGTACTGGGATTGAACCGAGAGCTTCCAACTGAGCTATATTCCCTAGGCTTTAAAGACATTTCTAAGATACGGTGCTGCCAAGATGTCCAGGCTGGGCTTACACTTAGGATCCTCCCGCCTCAGCCTTGCAGAGTGCTGGAATGACGGGTGTGCGCCCCCTGCAGGGCTCAGAGTTTTGACTGTCATGAGCAGTGTTTCTGTAACCATGAATACACAAATCTCTGCCTGTTTTTCTTTTTGACATGGGACGGGGCTTGCTCTTGGTAGGTGTGATGGAGCAGGGTCACTGGCACTCCACTGGGCGGAGCCTTGCTTCTTAGAGACCCAAGTCTCTCTGAACTCACCTGCTCGAGCCCCAGTTGCACATGCCTTGTCCTGTGACTTAACGTGGGGAGTGAACACAATGCCTCGTCCGGGCCAGGCCTCCTTCCCACAGGCACCTGCGAGGCCTGGCTGCAGGACAATGTTCTGTTGAATTACAGGAGAGAGCTGCTCATGAGCCTCTGGCCCCAAGGCTGCAAGGTTTCTCCTCATCCCCATCAGAGAGGCAGCTCTGGGGACCCTGTGGAGCCCTCTCCACACTGGTGACCCAGTGTGGATTATGACCCACGGGGACTCACGGGTATTTGTGTGTGCTTCCCATCTCCAAGATTCTGCTTTTAGTTTTTGTGGTTGATTAGAAATCCTTCCAAGTTTTGTCCATGCCAGAGGAACCCTGCCAGTGTACCCCATCATTGAACGCTAACACCTAACACCTAACATTACCAAAGGAAAGTTTAAAGTATCTCCATTCCTGTTCATCCTAAATTGTTCAAATATTAGTGCATTTCTCAATTGCTTTTGCTACCGATAGGGGGCACTCTTGAATCCTGGACCTGTAACAAGGCATTTCTTAGGTTTTAAACTTTTAGGTTAAAATTACTTAAAATAGGGTAACAAAAATTTAAAGTCTAGAGAATCATTCCTACTAACATTAATTCATACTAATTTAAAATGTAGCATTAATATTAATATTAAGTACATTCTCCTTGTTGTTCAAAGCTCACCACCATCTACCTCCAGAACTACAGAAGCCCCATGCTCATTAGGCCAAATTCCCTGATTGCTCCTCCTTCAAACCCTGACAGCCACCACTGTACCTTGCACTTCCGGGAATCTATGTACACACAAAGCATAGCCATACAGTACACAAAAGCATACCCTTTTGTGACTTAGTGTAATGTCATCATGATTTGTTATATCATAGTCCGAGACAGAATTTAATTCTCCATAAAGCTAAACAACACAACAGTGTCTGGTGCCACACTTTATGTTTAGCTAGGCTTCCATCACTGAACACATGGGCTGGGTGTTTAGTCCCTGTGAAATAGCTATTGTATTGTAAGTAGCTATTGTCATTTAGCTATTGTGAATACCTCTGTTCTGAATGTGGGTGTCTACATATCTTCTCAGGACCTTGCCCCAGTGCTTTTTGGTGTGTGCCCAGACATGGAATTGATAGATCACATGGAAATTGTGTCTTTTTTTTTCTTTTTCTTTTGAACCAGGGATTGAACTCAGGCCCTTGCACTTGCCAGGGAAGCACTTATTCCACTGAGCCATCTCCTGGCCCTAAAATTATGTTTTCAATATTTTGAGCTTTTTCATGTGTGTTCACGTGTGTTGGCTACTGTGTGTCTTCCTTAGAGAAAGATTTTTCTTCTTGTTTTCTGCTAGTTATAGTCTTAGGTTTCATATTTGGGCTTTAATCTGTTTAATGTTATTTTAAGATGTGCTGTTCACTGAGGGTCCAGCCTCATTCTTGCACTAGCAAACATCCAGCTTTACCACTCGCTGCAGTGTTTCCTTCTGGAATCTTCTTGATACTCTTGTGAAAAGTGGACTCAACTATGGATGAGTGGTGTTTTTGAACTTTCTGTTCTATTCCATTGATTTACATGTCTGACTTAATCCCCCCCCTACTGTTGTGGTTATTGTAGTTTGGTCAGGAGCTTTGGATTCAGGAAGTTGAATCATGCATCTTTTCTCCTTTTTTTCAAGGATATTCTGGTTATTCTGAGGGTTCTTTGAGATTCTGTGTACACTTTGGATGGTTCTGTCAATCTGAAAGACATTCTCTGGGATTTTGTTGAGTATGTATCATCTTAAAATATGAAGTTTTTATCCTATGGCATAGGATGTGTTTCCTTTTGTTTATGTCTTACATTATTTGGTCAGTGATATGGAATATAAGTCTTTCAACTCTTTATTTAATACTGAAAGATTTTATTGTCTTTGTAAATTAAATTGTATAATTTGTCTTTCTGATTGCTTTTTGTTGGAAATACAACTATTTGTGCTAAATCCATATTGCTATGTTGATGAACTCATTTATTTGTTCTAACAATCTTTAGAGCTTCCTGCTTGCAAGATCAAATCACTTCTAGCAGCTGTTTTTCTTCTTCCTTCCTTTTTTTCTTTTACTTGCGTGCAGCCTCTGGTTTGCTGCTCTACGTTTGGTGGAAGGGGTGGGAATGGGCAGACTTCATGGAGACCACCACGCAGCAGCTCTGAGCGGGATTTATATTAAGCAACTGACTTTTTAATGCTTATGTGTGAGTTTACCCAAGGCCCAGGGCGATGGACTCATGGTAAGTGAGCCTGCATGTCATTGGTCCCACTGAGGTGGCGTGTGAAGCCAGGAGGCCTCAAAGGACCAGACAAGGCCACAGCTAGGGACACTTGCTCCCACCTCAACTATCGAGGTAAAGACTGCCGCTGGGGGTGTCTCTCTGGTGAAGGCTTTCCTGGATGTAATGTAGTTCGCCTGAATTAACATAATGTATCACTTGGTGAAGTCTTGGAAGGAACTCCCAAGTCCTGCCCAGGTTCCTGTAACTTCTTAAGTATCCCCCTTCTTTATTTGAAAAGCCACTAATTACAGGCCAGCGGGGGATGCTCTTGTTCTAAAACCCTAGAAAACCTCAAATTCTGTAAAAGGGTTTTTGAGCCTTCAGGAGCCCTGAACTCATTTTATTGTCGCATTACTTACGCCTTTGCTGTCCACTCATTTGGGAGATTGCGGGTCTGACCAGTCTGCAGTAGCTTGGGGGTATCATTAGTGCCTAGAGCTTGTGCTGTCCCTGCTGTCAGAGGGGAGCTTCCCGTCGCACACCACTGGGTGTGAGGCGGGTACTGTGGTTTCATGTGTGGGCTTGATCACCCTGAAGTAGTTTCCTTCTATTCCAGGTACAGTGCGATGTGATTAGTTTTAACAAGAAAGGATGCTAAGTTTTGTCGAGTGCTTTACTTCACTCACTTGGAAGATCGCATCGTGCTCTTCCTGTTGACATGGTTGAATTAGGGTTTTGTTCATTTTGTACTTTCACGAGCGCACGTCTGCAGCACACAATGACTGCGTTCCTCTTGAGGAGGTGATGCACAGACTCCGCACACCTCAGCTCCTTTTCATCCCCTGCCTTACCGTCCATCATCTCTCAGTCGCCTTTCCATTTACAAATCATTTCTCTTCCTATATCTCATTATCTTGTGTAATTTTGCTCTCCATTCTTAATTTTAATTTTTCATAAGAGAGCACCCATGAAATAAGTGAGCTTGTGTGTCTGATTTATTCCACCTAACATTAGGGTCTTAAGATGGATCCTGTGCTGGTGAGATAGCTCAGCAGACTAAGCCTGCTTTGGCAAGCACAGGGATCAGGGCTTGATCCCCAGCCCCACACCTGCAGTGGCCCCATCCCTGGGGCATGCCGAGTGGGCAATAGTCTGGGTGTGGTGGTGCGTGCCTGTAATCTGTGCTGGGGAGGCTGAAAGTCAATCTGCATAGTGAGGCCTTGTACCAAATACATGAATGAAAAAAAGATGGGTCCATTTTCCTGCAAATGGCTCGTGTGTACCCTTATAGCAGAGCGCACTGTGTTGTGTGTATATAACACATTTTCTTTATTCATTCTACTGTTGGTGGACACATACGTTGCTTCAAAGGTTGTAGTGTTACAAATTGTGCTGCTACAAACACGGGCATATGCATATCACTGTATTATAATGTCTTTAACTCAGGGCCGGGGAGCTGGCTCAGTGGCATAAGTGCTTCTCTGGCAAGAGCAAGGGCCTGAGTTCAATCCCTGATTCCACCAAAAAAAAAAAATTCCATAATAATGTCTTTAACTCTTATGGGAAGGTACCTCAAAAGAGAATAAATGGGCTAGTGGAATTTTTGGTTTTTAAAAATCTATGTATGTGTGTATTTATTTATTTATGTATTTGGTGCAGGGTCTCACTATGCAGCTTGGACTCATAGTGATCCTCCTGTCTCAGCCTCTCCAGTGCTGGGATTACAGGCATGCACCACCACACCTGATATTTTTTTCTTGCTAAGTTCTTAATATATTTTATTAGTCCTCTCTGAGGCATAGCTGTAAAATTATTTTTCCCATTTTGTAGGTTGTGTCTTCACCCTATGCATTTGTTTCCTTTTCTTTGCAGAAGATTTTTAATTTGATACTACTGGTTGTTTCTTGTTTTGGTTCTTGTGAAACTGGGATCTGTTCAGAAACTCCTCCCTGTGCCTGAGGCTCCAAGAGTTTTACCTTCCAGCACGTTGAGTCTTTGACCCATTTTCCTTCTAGTTTAGCACAAAATGGGAGATGTGGATCTACATTAAGTTCTCCATATGTGGGCAGCCAGCTTCCTGAGCACCATTTATTAAGTGGACTATCTCTCTGCCAGTTGCGGTTTTGGCCCATTCATCAAAAATCAAACAGCTGGGGGCCAGTGAGATAGCTCAGTGGACTAAGGCACATGCTTCGGCAAGCTTAGGCAAGCACAGGGACCGCGGATGGATTCCTGGCGCCCTGTGCTGCTCCAGCTCCACCCCTAGGGCGGGCAGAGTGGGCCAGAGTCCCTGTGTAGTGGAGCAGGCCTATTCAGCTCTGGGGAGGCTGAAAGCAGGAAGGTCACCATGGGTCCAAACTGCGTAGTGAGACCCTGCAACAACCAAATGCATTTAAAAAATAAATCAAATAGCTGTACCTACCTCGGGCTGTTCCTTCATCTCCGCTCCATTTCACTAATCCTGCTGACTGCCCCTGTGCCGGGCCTGCGTTGCTTTGTGGTGTCTTCCATTCTGGGCGCGTGGTGCCCTTGTTACTCAGGATCTTTGTGTCACTTTTGCTTCTCCACGACAGTTTGGATTGTTTTCTATAGTTCTGTGAGGAATGCTGTTGGCGTCTGAGAGAGACTGTGCTACATGTGTGCCTCGGTTTCAGAACTGTGGCCGTGTGGCCTCTGTTGGTGCTTCCTACCACGAGCAAGGAGTATCTTTCACTTTCTGATGACCTCTTGGGCTTCCTTTTTCAGAGTACTGTAATTTTCAGTATATAAATATTTTATCTCCTTTGTTAGATTACTTCATGCTACTGTGAAGGGTGGTTTCCCTAATTTCTCTTTCAGTTAGTTTGTTGTTTGTGTACAGGAAGGCGATGGATTTTTGAGCATTGATTTCATATCTAGCTACACTACTGAATTTGGTTAAATACCCATCAACTGAGGAATGGATAAAGAAGGCACAGGCTTTTAAAATAATATGACAAAGTATTAGTTGGCCACAAAGAAGGATAAATTCAGGACATTTCTAGCTAATGCAACTTGAGACCATACTCTTGAGTGAAATAAGTCAAACTCACATTTGTAAACACTGCATTGTCTCCCCTCTGTGAGAAACTGAAAGAGTAAATAACGTCCAAAATGTACAATAGATAGGGTAAAATGGGAAGCAACTGTTAAAAAAGAAAGAAGAATTAGGGTGGGGGAAACAGGTAGAGGAAGGGAAAAGCAAGGAAAGATGAAAAAGGATAAAATAGAAACAAAACTGCATAAATAGGGAAGGGGATAGGATTGAAGGGAAGAGAGGGATTGGGAAAATAGAGAAATCAAAATATATCACATACAGGTACAACTTCCCTATGATGAGTTAGATTTTTATATATATATTAAAATGTGGCAATAAATTTAATTATATTTAAAAATCTAAGAAGCTGAACTCCACTTATTTTGAAAGATAATTTTACAGGCTATATCAGTCTGGGATGAAATTTGTGTTCTTTTAGGTCTTAAAATCCTGCATTCCAAGCTCTGCTGGTTTACTTTGAGCAATCTGCTGTAACTCTAGGAGGCTCACATTTAGAAGTGATTTGTCACATTTCTGTAACACCTTCTGAGAATCTGTGTTTGTATTGGGCTTCTGCAGTTTTGCCTGTGCTACATTGTCATGTTCTCTTTCTTTCTTTCTTTCTTTTTCTTTCTTTCTTTCTTTCTTTCTTTCTTTCTTTCTTTCTTTCTTTCTTTCTTTCTTTCTTTCTTTCTTTCTTCCTCCCTCCCTCCCTCCTTCCCTCCTTCCCTTCCTTCCTTCCTTCCTTCCTTCCTTCCTTCCT
>PVKA01004210.1:0-101326 GCA_004027165.1 Ctenomys sociabilis
CCTCATAATTTGAGCCCCTCTAATTTGAAATGGACAATCATCTGTTAAAAAGAAACTTCTTCATGTCTGTGGCAGCAGGTATGATGCAAGTATTTTTGTCTTCCATGTATAGGTTGGCAACAAAGGTTTTGTCTGACGATTTTTGTCTCTAAAGAGATGTGTTGAAATTCCTGCAACCACAACTCCATTGAACAGGGCTGCGTATTTAGAAAAGGATAGAAAATCACCTTGTATGACTTGTGTTGGGGGAGTTGAGAGCTCTTTGCAAAGAAGTTGTCATGCCTGGTTTACTGGCTCCTTCTGGCTGTTAAGTTTCCCCCTGGTCTGATAGATGGGAGAAATAAAGCAACCCCTTTGAGCAGCTTGGCTGTGAGAGTTCTCATGCATTGTGGATTCAGGCAGTGCTGCGGGCTTTCTGGGACCTCTCGGTGCCTGCTTCTCTGGCTCACCCCACTTTCCAGGCTGCTGACTGGGCACAGACTCTAAATTCGGGCCTCCACCAGGCAGATGCTTGGCCCGGCTCCCCAAAACGGCTTGTCTCTGCAGTGTCGCAGCTCTGATTGAGTGTTGGGTGTCTCTTTGGCTGCCTCCCATGTCTCTTATTTTTAGGGACTTCGTTAATGTCTTCTGTGTGTGAAAGATGAAAATTGAGCCACGGCTGCTGGAATTGGAAACTTGGGGTTTTTAGGCCACGGTTCTCTTATCACATGGCCTCATCAGGTTCTTCAGTTACAAAGGTTAAAAAGAAAACCCATCCTAGGGGCCAGTAGATGGGTGCAGGGAAGGCGAGCAGGTAGGATATTGTAACTAAAGCTCCAGCCAGCGTCCTCAGAGCTATGGCCTTTCAGGTTCTGGCAGGAGTCTGCTTACAGCTCAGCCAGGGCACAAGTGAGGGGATGAATTGTGAGAATAGCACTTTTTCTTTTTCCTCTTTCCTTTTTTCTTTGGGGACTGGAGAAAGTGCTTGAATGCCTATAGGTGGCATTCACTTGTGACCCCAGGGAAGGGCTGTGAGAGACATGCCAAGTGGCAGTGGGCTGGGCAGTCCAGTCCAAGGCCTGGCCAGGTGGGAAGCCTCCTCAGATGAGTGTCTGCAGACCCACATGAGACAGGACAGGATGAAGTCCTGTCCCCTTTCCTAAGAGAAGCAAACACAAGATAAAGACCTTTAAAACTGTTACTTTCTACTTTTAGAAGCCTGAGTGTTAGCTTGTGGCCCATTCTTGGTAGTCACTGGGACTAAATAAAGGCCCATAAGTAAGTGGGTAGAGAAGCCTGAGGCCTCCTTGTTCTATTTGCCTAGCTGTCCTCTTACCCCACCCCTCCATCCTGTCAGTTTTCGATCTTGTGGTAGAATTGACAACTTTCTTTCTGCACAGTCCGCCCTACATTCTGTGGTGTTTCTCCTTACTCCATCATAGGTTGCAAGACATTGTGATTGTGTATGAGTTTCTCTCTTTTACCAATGTGTGAATGTTTGGTGGAAGGAATGTGAATGGACGGGACTGTCCTGATTACTTCTGGACTTGCCACTCTGTGGTACTAAGCCTGGTAGGTGACAAGGTGAGTGTTGAGTGGGCAGAGGCTTGAATGAACACAGCCATGTTTACTGTTGGCACAGTATGGATGTTATATTTTTTCTCAGACCGTGGCTGCCAGCTCTTAGGACAGTGGTGGCTGTGGTCAGAGGCAGTGTATTATCTCAGCTCC
Organism: Ctenomys sociabilis; assembly: GCA_004027165.1. Classification (NCBI taxonomy): domain Eukaryota; kingdom Metazoa; phylum Chordata; class Mammalia; order Rodentia; family Ctenomyidae; genus Ctenomys; species Ctenomys sociabilis. The sequence continues at coordinate 1,711 of PVKA01004210.1, forward strand.
AGCCCCTTCAGTGCTCTGCTTCTGAGCCATGGACATGCTTTCTTTCCATGGTGTTAGTTCCTTTGGCATGTGTTTCAAGCCCTTGAGACTCTTCCTAAATATAAAGGTTTGAAAGTAAAGTCTTTCTCCCAAGGTTTTTAGATTTTTATAGCTTCTCCGTTAGGACCTAGTGACTATCTGTTAATATTACTGAACCTCCTTCCATACATGTAGTTGAGTTTAGAAAGCACTATGGGGAACCATAAAAATAGAATTGGAAACAAATGTATTTTAGTGCATGCTGCTAAAGAAACACATATTAAGCTATTCTCCTGGGGTTATAAGTCATTAGATGTTAGCTTTTAAATGATTAAGTTTATTGACTGTATCTTATGGGCTACAAATAATAAATGCCTTTTCGAACAAACTTGGGCTATAACACTGGAATTCAAATGAGAATCTACAAGGTGGTTTATGGCTACAAGGACAGGAGATGCTATCAGGCTGTGGGATATCTGGCAGCATGAGGGCTGAGGTGCTGATTGTCTCTGTCTCTATCTCTGTCTCTTTTTTCTCCCTCCCTCCCCTCCTTTCCCTTATTCTTCTGTATATCAGTGGTTGGGCTTTCTCTGCTTCTTCTTGCTTAGGGTCTAAAACAACAATGCCAGGTCCTGAATGTATATAGCTGTCCTCAGGTTGAAATGCCAATAGGTGAAGTACCAGTTCTAATTCCTAGGAGAAGTTGAGGGAATGATTCTCCCTGTAGTCTAAGAACTCTGCCCCAAGAAAGATGTCAGGAGAATGACTACAGAGCTGAAGTGAGATCCCACAGTTGAAGCTATTTCAAGAGTCTGGAAATAGTCTATCAGGGTGGCAGAGTGAGGCAGAGTCTCATTTATTTAATTATTCCATGCTGTTTCTTTAAAAAAATCTTCAACACCTGCCTAAGACCTGGCAGTCCTTCTGCAGGATGAGGCAGACTTCTCAGAGTGGGTATGGGCTCTGCAGAGCCAGGAGGTCTCTGCCTCCGAAATATCTAGGTAGCCAAAGTGGTAGAATTTCAATGGACAGCTCTGGATCCATTAAGTGGAAAGAAAAGAGCGTCCTGATTTTTGGTTTTTCTTGAAGTGTCTTATTTTAGGGATTTGCAGAAGAGGAGGGAGATAATGGACAATGATCTATGAAAGGCACACTTGATTTTATCCAGCCACTCATGTTTCAGAAGTATTTCTTAGGCATGGCCCTGTAATGATGTTTTTAGTATCTTGTTAGACATTTTATTCAGTCAAAGATTATTGTTCATTGCCAGTCAGTCACCTGGTTGCAGCAAAGACAGTTTTATGTTTACGCCATGCTCTTGGGAGATCTGTCCTGTAATGGGGCTGTTTTGATGGCATTAAACTAATGAAGTTCTCTGGTTAAAGGGCGTGTCCCAGATTTCACATCTGAAATCCTCTTGGGTAAATATAGTATAAGCAGATCTTTTCTGCACATTTTGGTGAAGCTTAACCATTTTTGATGACTCATTTTGGTCATAATCTTTATTTTAATCATTGTGATTGTTTTTGGTGACCTCCTATTTGAGATGTCTGCTAAATTTTGTGACAGCTATTCCTCCCTTTGTCCAGTGGATATAATCAGGTCATCAGATTCAGAAAAAGAAATTTACCACCCCCTCAGTCTCTTTCATCAAAAACTGAAGAATTGTCCTATGGTAACGGAGCATGGAAAGATTTGGAAATGAAGAAAGGAAGGCAGTATCAGGTCCCTGTGGGTTGCTCCAAGTTTTGTAGCCCCAGTGCACTATTTCTAGAATCTGGAAATAGATGCTAGAATTGTACTTCAGCTCTGTAAGCATCCTTAGTTGCTGGGAACTTTTTTTTTTTCCCCTCTGAGCAATGCTGCCTTCATAGCTTTTAGAATTGCCTTTCCTGTCCTGAGTTAGAAAGCCAGAGTGTCAACAGACTGATGCCCCTTAGTACTCTGGTAGTAGGATTTATCATTGAGCATGTCGCATAGTCCATCTTGAAGAGTTCTTATATTTAAGTCAGCAGATGCTTTCAGATAAATTTGTGTCATCTCTTTTGTCAAAAATACTCTTGGGTGAGATTATAGACATGAGTGGCGCTACCTCTTATTAACTGGTGCTCTTGAGTTAGCCCATATTTATTTATCCCTGTATGCTAGAGTTTTTGCAAAATTATCTCTTAAGATAATTCCAATTGAGCACATGAGGGATCAGGATTGAGGAACTTATTTTTTAAAAATGATTCTCATACTTTTAGGGTTCTCATTATGTAGGATAATAGGTTGTATCAGCAGAGCTTCCTGCAGGCAGGCCCTAGGTTCTCTACTGCTCTGTACACACTACCTAATATGGTAGTCACTTAGCAAATTTTTTCTTCTGTATTTTAGGTCTGCAGGGTGTTCAGGGTCTCACTACTAGATCGGACTCATAGTGAGCTGCCTGTTTACAGCCTCCCAAGTGTTAGGATTACAGGGGCGCACGCACCATCATGCCCAGCCTCAATAGCTGTCTCAGCGTGCCCTGGCATGGCAGGACCAGGGATCGAACCGTCGTCCCTGTGCCTGCTTGCAAGTGCTTTGATCCGCTGAGCTATTTGGCCAGCCCTTATTTATTTATTTATTTTTTGTATTTAGGAGAGGGCATACAGGGTCTCACTGCATAGATTAGACTTGTACTGATTCCCCTGTTTACAGCCTACTAAGTGCTGGGATTACAGGGGAGGGCCACCACGCCCAGTTTCAAATATTATTGGTTTTGTCAATGGATTGAATGGTGGCCATTCTGAAATGGCTTTGTAAGAAATTAGCTGTATTTTGAGCCATCGTTAAGTCTGACCCTTGTCATATGAAATCTGTTTTGCAGATAAAGAATAAAAACCTTTTTCCTATAAATTGCAGTTTAAGGCCTTAAACAACAAGCCTCAGATATTTTCCTCTGCAGGACACTGGTTTCCTGAAGACCCGGCTGTTCCTCTCTCAGTCATACTTGCCTTAGGACTGCCTACTTGACTAATCAGTTTAAGCTCTTCCCTCCTAGGCCACTAATCCTATTTCTCCAGCTGAGAAGCAGCAGGATAATAGTAATGTGTCCCATAGCTATTAAAGGATGATATTGCCTTGCACATAAATAAAGTGCTTATCTTTTCCTCTGCAAAAGTATGATTAAGCAGAAATTTAATTTTCATTTATGTTTTTTCTTTTTGTGATGTTTCTTTATATCTTTTAGTGTAGTCAGGGGAGAAACAATTTTTGCTGTTACTGTCATTGCTGATTATATTATTTTTTGCCATCATTAGAAGATACTTTTTTTACTCACATGTGCTTGTGTTTTACCAAATTATTATGAACCCTAGATGCCAGAAAGGAAGAAAAAAATTAAAATGAAAATAATCTTCTTTAGTATGTGGTATTTTCTGAAAAACTGATCAACTTGAAGTAAACATATTTCATGGCATTTGCTAACCACAACCTTCTCAAGATTTCCATTGGTCAGATTTTCTCATTGAACACTCTTTTTCTTCCAGTTTAGATGTGCAGAAAAGGTCTCACTAAAATGAAGATTATTTTACTTCAATCATAAGTAGGCAGCCAACACTGATCTTTTTAAATCCTGCTGTAGGTGCTAATGAAAACCTAGGAAGGTGTTAACAAAAAGGAGGTGGGCCAACTTCTCTTCCTGCCTGGAGATTGAATCAGAAAGTTTCTAAGCTCTTCTGGGTTAAGCATTCTAGCTGCTTGTCCAGTTGTGAAGTTCCCCCTATACTACTATATTTGCTGCTGGGTTTTTATTTCTATCACCAAATTTCGCTCAGCTGGTAGGTGCATGAGTATGTGTCCTGTTATTCTCTGAATTTTTTTTGTAGATCTGGAATATTTCATCATCACCACAGTCATGGTCCCCTCCTCCTCCTCATGTCATTCTCTAATCGAGCAAATCTGCTTCTGAGAGTCAGCCCTGAGGAAGTTGTCTTTTTTTTTTAATGTATTTAGTACAGGGTCTGTATGGTCTCACTACACAGATCAGACTTGTAGTGATCTTCCTTTTTGAGCCTCCCAAGCTCTGGGATTGTAAGAGCACACCACCCCGCCCGTTCTGAAGTTGTCTTAACTCTGGAAGAGTTTTGCACAGTAAACCTACTAATTGCTTCTTTACTTACAATAGCAAAAATATTAGAAGCCTCCTTTTGGTTCAGCCTTAGGGAAAATGATTCCATGATGATTGGTTTTGAATATTCATACAGTACACTCTCAGACCTTCCTTGGAATGACTGCCTAGGATGAGAATGGAAAAATGTTCAGGAAAAAAACACCTGCAGTTTATAAGACAGATAATAAATTATATCTGCAGTATGATTGAACTGATTCTAAAAATTTCTATTTAGGTAAAACCTGAGAGCTATGGTGATGGTAGACTCCGTTATTTTTTTCTGATATTCTGATCATCCAGTTTTTTCAAGAAACCAACATTATTTGTACAACAAAACACCATAGAGCTGATATTTTAAATATAGTAAAGTGAAGAAAACAATAACGCAGCCAGAATTGCTTGCTGTAGTGGAAAAAATAGTGCCTGAGATGAATTCTCTTGGGTCTGCAAGCAATATTCATTACAGCTGTTCATGAGACAGGGTTGTTAGGAAGGAAAGGCTTATAACCAACAGCTTTTCCTGTTGTGTTCATGGCTCCTGAGTGGCAGGGCACTAGAACAGGTCAAGGGGAGCTGGGAGATGATGAGGAGGTGCAAGGGTACCCAAGGACACTGTCCTCTCGGTTGCATGTGGTGTTGGGTAGTCTTCTCAGACTGCTTTGTGTTCATTACTCTTATCTTTAGTGCCATGGGTTGTAGATGCAGAGCTTCCCTGGGATTGTTAAGAATGAGAACATCTGTCCCGATGTAAAGATGGCAGAGGTACGAAACACATCCCAATAAGAATGACCTGACTTTATGTTTGCATTTAGAATGTCTTAACTTCCTATTTGTGGATATATAGCTTCCTCATTCCCTTTTATGAAGGAAGGTGAATAGCTGTAGGATTTTGGAATTAATGCATGGGTGCTGACCCTGCTGCTGACTCTGCTGCTTTAAATGAATTTTGAATCTGTTATTTAGTTTTTCCTGGCAGAGTTTTCCCATTTATAACCTTTGGGGGCCAGGGAGATGGCTCAGTGGAATAAGTGCGTCCCTGGCAAACACAAGGGCCTGAATTCAATCCCCCATTCTGGAAAAAAAATTAAAAAACGGCAACAACAAAAAACCTTTGGGGCTTGCACTTGTTAAATGAGTGAGACTATACACAAAGCTCTTAAAATATGGTTGGTGGTGCTTTAGTGGTAGGCAGTGATTGCTGGAAAAGAACAATGGTGGCTGAAACCTGCAAAATCAGTGCTGTGGTAGTGTAAGCAATGAGAGGGGCCATCGCTGCTGCTGATGCTACCAATGACACTACTAAATGGTGTTTTTAAAGTTCTACTGAATGCAGTATCACAAGACACACAGTCCCTGTGGTGCTAGCTTAGACTGTCCAAATTTTACATGACACTTTGAAAACACAAGTGGGTCACAGAGTGATTGGAATTGGTAAATCATTCTTTCTGTGAATTTGAAAATAGAGAAAGGGATAATAAAAATTAGAGTGTAGGGGTTGGGGAGGTACCCCAGCTGTCTAAGAGCCTGCCTGGCAAGTGCAAGGACTGGGGTTCGATCTCCCATACTGCATGCTTGCTGGCCCTGGAACTAGGTGTGGTGGCCCACGCCAGTAATCCCAGGGCTGGGGAGGCTGAGACAGGAGGATCACTATAAGTATGAACTGTGTAGTGAGACTCTATATCAAATGATTAAATAATTTTAAAAACTAGAGTGTGATGTTATTGATAATGATTATTTAATTATATTCATGATTTTATATTTTATGATCTATAATCAAATTTCTTGGGCATTTTGCAAAGAAGAAATTCAGGAGATTTATACTTGTTGATACCAAATGTTAATGTGTGAGTGTGTGTGTGTGTATGTGTGTGTCCTGGTGCACTTTTGAACTTTCAAGGACTATAGTTCTATCACTGCTGAATTGGGATTTGTTTAGTTGAAGTTTTTCCTGACCATATGGAATGTTTTTAATGTATATATAATTTTTGAGAATGAGTTTAAATAATTTTTCCCAGGATGAAAAAGCAAAGCAATTCTTCACTGTAATAGAACAGTACATGCCATCTGTGGGTAGTAGCTAGATTTACCTAATCACTTAGCTGATGTATGTTACTGGATACAAAATATGTAAATTCTTTGAGAGCAGAGTCCATATTCACTCACATTTTGTCCTTTCCATTACTGAAAATATTTTTCGTGTAAAGAATGAGTGATAAACTACTATAGTCAAATTTCTGTCTTAGAGTCAACACTAAAGGTAACATAATATGAAACAGAAGACACACACAAGATACCTTGCTCTTATTAATACCAGAGTAACTTTAATAATTCCAGTCACTGTAGTGTTATTCTTCATTTATTCCTTCATTTATTCACTTATTCAGGGGTGAGCGTGTAACACACGTGCCAGTATCTTCTGTACTTGTTCTTTTTAATTTTTTTGTACCTCCAGAGAGATGTTGGCACACTTGCTCTTTTAAATAAATTGAGGATCTCTTCTTGGCTGATTCATTTAATGATTATAGTTCCAATTGCCCCACTCCCACAGAGAAAAATGCCTCATATTTTCATACTAACAAGCATGTTCTAGTTGATTTCAGTAGTTACTTACTTTGTGTCAATCTGAGGAGGTGGAAAGAAATTTAAAAGGCTGTTAGGATGAAAATACCTTTGAAAAAGTTCCATGAAGGAAGGGCCTCACCTTGGTGAATAGAAAAACAAGCCTGACATCTGCCGTACGTTAATGATGCCTTTTAATGTGGTCCTTGCTATTTTCACATCACATTGGTTGGTTGCTTTTCTATCTTAGCTCATTCTAAAACTGCACTGTATTTGTTTGGAATTTTGCTATTGAATTGTGTTTATCTAAAATATTGTCTTATCCAAAACAAATCCGAGAAGAACCAAGTAAGCTAGAAAATGTGAATTTTATGGCATGAAATGTACGTTAGCTTTCTATAGAGACCTTCTCAGAAAATTCTTGAGTGGCAGCAACTTTTGTTACTAACAGCCCATGACATGCCTCAATTTAATTCTTTGAAATCTTAAACTCATCAGAAATGATGTGTTTAGAAATGATCTCAGAATCTGCTGCAGGTTTCTTTTAAAAATTTTATTATATTTTCTTAGTATTTTATACCTGAGTCTGATACCCAGAAAACTAGTTTTTCTACTTCTTTAGGAATATATTATATCATGTAATGAGATAAACCTCACAGGGGATTGAAATTGGATTAATGATTATAATTCCAATTGCCCTGCTCCCACGAAGAAAAAATGTCACTTATAGAAGAATCATCATGTCACTTATAGAAGAATTCCAGACCAGCCACGTTGGTCTGAAACTGTGGAGGGCTTTAAGAACTTGTTGGTTGGTTTTATTTACACCTATGGTGTATTTAGATTATTTAGAAAGTAAATTGAAGGATGTTGATGGACATCACAGTCAGTGTGTCTCAAATGCTAATAATGGTCCATTCTGGGCCATCATTAAAAGTAGTTTGGAGATTTTTTTAGGCTTCTCTCAAGTAGCTGGAAACAAAAAAGGCATTATGGAAATACTGAAATATAAACAGTCATATGAGCTCAAAGTTCTTTAAGAAGGCTTGTTACAGTCATTCTTTTAGAAAACTGGAAAGTGTAGTTATTTCTTGAAGGTACCATTTAATGCTGCTAAGCCCTAGCTATTGCTTAGATGTCTCTTATTTAGGTTATTATTTTTGCAGACTTTAAATTTAATATTCTCAGACCAAAGTAAGAACAATGATGTCAGAGTGTCTTTGAAGATAGATTATGAAGGGAGATTTTCATTGCTACATAGATGGGAATATTGCACATTACTCTGAAGTAGGATAAAAAGCGTTCTTTCTAAATAACTTTTTCACCTGGCTTCAGTGCTTCCCTAGTGCTGGGAGAAGCCACTACACACCTGCAAGAACAGAGAGCTGTGGTTCGGCTTGTGGTTTCTGGGGCGTGGTTCATGGTTGGCTGGAATCAAGGCAGGGACAGGATGGCAGGAGACCACAGCATGGGACAGCTGTTCAACACTGCCCATGCAGCAAGAAAGCAGTGGGAAAGGAGTAGCCAGGACAAGAACACAGTGTGCCCTTCTAGGCAGGCCCCACCTCTCAGTGGCACATTCGGTTTTGGATATGCCAATGTTAACCTGCCGACAAGTCTAGCAGCTCACATGCAGTCACTTTCCCAAAGCCCACCTCTGAACACATGGGATTTCTGCAGGAACATTTTAGAGCTAAGCCATAGTGCCATTTAGACATTGTTGGGCTTGATTACAAGACCCTAATTACATTTTACTTCATTGCATTATTTGGATTTAGAGGAACAGAAACCACACTTGAAAGGTTTAGCTAACTGTGAGAGCCTTTTGCACTGGCTGGGGCATGAGAATGGGTATAGGAGTGGTCTCGAGCCCAGCAAGGCCACACTACTTGATTGGCTTTCCTTAAGTACTTGGGAAAGCGCAGCGAGCAGCATTTCTCTGTGTAGGCCTTAGTTGCTACACACACAAGAAAACATGTTTTCCTGTTACACGTGGTCTTTGGCATGTTATTTTCTGAGATGTAGTATGACTGTGGTTGGGGTCCCAGGATTAGGAGAAGCCCCGAAAGTGGCTGTGGAGCTCCTGTTTGCATGCAGCAGCTGGGAACAGTGGGTATGCTGAGGAAGAATAAGCTCTTTGGACTAACTGTGATTCAGGAGTCACAGGCCGAGGTCGGGTTGGAGGGGTGAGGGGTACATGTTTACAGTGTCTTTCTGTACCTGAGTTTAAAATGGAGCTACCATGCTCTTCTGTTGGATCGGAGTTTTCTGGCTGCTCCAATGCCAGATTGAGCCCAGGTCTCAGACTAGTGAGCTGGTCAGTGAACAGTCAGTTCAAAAGTGGTTCTTACCCGGGAAAGTGGTGATAAAGTTAAAGCTAAGGACAGAATTTGGAGGAGTGGTTTAATTCTGTTTGTTTTCCTTTTGGTTGAAGGAATTTAAGGTATAAGTATTTATCTGTTTCTTTGCTTTCTTTTTTATTTGAGGTAGGTGATTAAAAATAGAAAGGTGAACTCTCAGTAGCCTGTGACTATAGTTTTCATTGAAGAATATTTGCAAGACTGTGTGTGATGCCTTGAGTGCTTGATTACTTGGCTCAGGACAGTAGTTAGCAAGGATGCTCCCGAAGGGCTTTGGTCTGAGTAAAGCTGTCCTTGTTTACATGGGTGACAGCAGGATTAATGAAATCAAACATCTGCAAGCTTGAAGCATCTTTTGTGGATCTTGATCTTCAGAAATAAGAATAAATTCCTGCTGTCCTTGAGTAGCTCTTTCCAGAGGTATGAACATCTCCTCTTCCTGACAGCTGGGACACTCTTTACACAGTCTTGTGTTGCTGTCCGCAACACAAAGTTCTACTTCACTGAAGGTGGGCATTACTTCTTTAATGTTCACAGGTTTACGTAACCTCTACATTAAGAAATCGGATAGATCAGGTGTACCAGTCTTCATGGAGGGATAAGTTCAGGACAGTGGTAGCTGTGAGCATGTCCCCAGTGTACCGTCTGTGTCAGGCACTGCTCTGAGCATGCTGTGCCTCAGTCCTGGCCACAACCCCGTGAGGTGTGCTTTGTAGGGAAGTGGACCAATGGGTGTGGTTCCCTTTGGCTTCAGCCCTCCTGGGACCCTGCTAAGCCATTTGCACTCCCCAGTGAGGAGCTAGGAGCCCCAGCCTATGGCCTCTCTGCTGCTTCGAGTGCAGTGGCTGATGCTCTCGGCCTGGCTAATAGCCTTTCCCCGTCAGGGGAGTATTTTCTTTTATCTTCTGCCTAGCTGCTCCATCAGTTTTTCTGCCATGGATGTGTTACAGTGGCCTGGTGTTTGTTTCTGGCCTGCATCGGACACCCCCCTATCTCACTATCTCATGGGCAGACATGGAGGAGGCATTGGCCAAGGTCTATTGAGTCTGATTTGATGGGGAAATCATTTTTTTTTCTCTGCATCATCTAACTTCATATCTTGCACGTTTTTAGGTGACTGAAAATGTCTTTTTTGTTCATTTGTTTCACCATGATAGCATTCTAAGGACCTTAGAAATGCTATAAAATTTGTTGAAGACCATCTGGAAATCTTCAAGGCTTGGGTGGAGATGTAGCCTAATGGTACAGTAAGTCTTTATTGGTGTGTTTGAGTCCCTAGGTTCAATCCCAACACCACCATAAGAAAGAAACAGCCCAGAAATCCTGGTGTTTTGCTCACTGTCCCTTCAAATTATCCTGTTTTGTAGATACATATATTTATAATAAAGACATTGTATAATTTAGTGCCAGCTAACCCTTCTACAATAAATGTTACCTGACTCTTGTGTGTGTTTAGTCAGTTGATCCCTAGGTTTCCTCATGTATGGCAGTCCTTTCTCATTGCAGCTGCATGGAGGAAATCTAAGAGAAATAATGACTGGGTATAAGTAGCCCAAGAGCAGAAGCAGGAGGCAGCAGGGTGTGTGTCCCTTTAGAATCACTGCGCCTCCTAGGTGGAGAATTCCATCTGAATGCGGTGGTAGCTGATTACCTTCTGGAAGTAGGAAGACATAATTTTTTTATGTGGTAAATTTCTATTATTTATTGAATTCGTAGTAGTTGTTACAAGTAAATTCATTAAGAGGGACTGGTGTTCCAGTAAAGCCAGTTTAGCTGTGCAGACAGTTAAGGAGCAGAAGTGGTCATGCTGGGAATGAAATTTTAAAAGAAGGTTATAATTTCATGGGCATGACAGATAGGGAAACAGCCTGAAATCAAAGAAAAAATTATGATAAATGTGACATAAAATGTAAAACAAAGTACTTTAGAGTTGAAGACTAGGAATCAAGGAAGTAAGATTTGAATTTGGTGTTGAGAGTTTTAGCAAGTATTCCTACAGAGAGAAGAGCAGTGAGAAGAAGAGCAAAGACATCCAGTTTGGAAGATGCCAGATCTACAGAAGAACAGCAGGAAGTCAATAAAAGTCAATAAAATTGAAGGAGAAAAAAAAAAAAAAATTGAAGGAGAGGGAGTGTGAGAAGCGGGAGGGTGCATGACAGCCAGCAGGCCACGGCAGGAGGGGTGACCTTTGCCTGATTTGGGGTTTCCCAGCATGCTGCAGCTGTCCATCACTTCTTGTGCATGCAGCCAGTGGCTTTGGTTTTCTCTCTCAGTTCTGCATTTCCATTTGATGACTGTTTTCTGCAAATTTCTAATTTTAGACCAATAGATGTGGTTTTTTTCTTCTGTTTTGAAGGATTCAGTGAGCACTGTTGAATGATACTGCATGCTTGTGAACAGTTTGAGACCTGAAGAATGAAAATTCTAGTTGCTTCAGGTTTTTGAAAAACTGTAGACCATGGCAGTGTATGCTTGTAATCGCAGCATTTGGATGACTGAGGCTGGAGGATCACAGTGAGTTTAAGGCCAACTTTGGCTGCAAAGTGAGTTCAAGGCCAGCCTGAACTGCACAATAAAACCTCAACTCAAAAATACAAAAAACAAAAAACAACCTTAAAGTAGTGGGTTTCAGTGTCTGTGTTAATGTTTCCTCCAAGCTTGAGCTATCAGATGACCATAAGAAGCAGTGCAAGGCCAGGCCGGACTCTGCTCTAAAACAGAACTCAAACCAATAGTGACCAAGTATGTGAAAGAGTTAGAAGCAGAGAGAAAGGTGAAGGGGGGCATAACATCTTGAAAGCAGTATTTTATCTTTGCATCTTGGTTTCCAGAATAGATTCTTGCCTTTACCTATGAGTTTTCTTGAAGATTTTGGGAATCCAATCAACTAAACTTAGCAGGACAAGGGCCAGGGAGATAGCTCAGTGGTGTATGCACCTGCCTGCCAAGTGCAAGGACCTGAGTTCAATGCCTTGTACCAAAAACAACAAACAAACAAACAAAAACTTAAAAGGACAGATTTTCTGTAAGCTCCCCGAACTCAGTGCCAAATTGGATTTCTTATATCCATTGAGCAAGGTAGTTAGAATAAAAAATTTTGGCAATAAGTGTGTCCTGTGGTAGAGGAAAGAGAGAGCCAGTTTTGCTGGCTTCCTGAAGTCTAATTCAGAAGGAGAAAAGGAGGTGTGTGCAAATGACCTGCCACTGCACTCCATGTACGTGAGCTCATTCAGCCTCATTTCAGCAGAGGAAACTGTGTCTTGGATGTATTTGATTGGAGATTTGTGCAGCTATCCATTGAACTGGTTCTCTTTATTGATGATTTACACGGCCATTCTAGTTACTTGCAAGCTATTATATTTCTTTTTGTATACTAGGTGGTTGTTGGAATAAGCCTAATGTCATCTCAAATGCTCAGTAAATATTTCTTTAATGACTCTTTTTAATAATTTATTTTATTCAGTGTATAACCATTGACAAAAGAGACTTCTGAATGTTAATACTCTGCTTATCATATACTCCCTTATTTAAGAAGTATAAAATGCATGCCAGAGCCTAACATAAATGATTTACCATGTACCATTTAATGTTAGCCAAGCCATGACTTTTCTTTGTCACTATGAATTGAGTGTTGACAGCAATCCAGTGTTCATCTTCTTTTCATTTGTATTCAGAAAGCATTTGAAATAGTAGCTGCTACTTTGCCCAAGTAGACAGAGAAATATGAATGAAGATACCTGTGTTACTAGTTAGGCCCCTGTCATGTCCAAGATCTGCTCTGGATTGAAGTTCACATCATCCCTGAAGATTGTGGTAACTATTTCTGCCACTGAAATCATCCCCATAGATTGTCATGATCTTCCCAGTATAAAAACTCTACTTTAAAACTTTTAAATTATAGCATTTAAGATAGTTATCACATAGATGGCCTTTACTCGTATTGTAATTTGTAGTACTTTCAGGGAAAAAGTACTTCCAAAGCCTAAAGTTTTCCAAGGCGTTTAGTAGACCCTAACATAGACTGCTACTAGTGGAAATGTTCCTGAATGCAAAATTTAGTCCTTTCTCCCCCTTCCCTCCCTCCTTTTTCCCTACTGTGGTTATGTGAACTTGGGACCTTACCATTACTAGGAAGTGGGCTACCACTGAGTGATACTCCTAGCTGTAACTGCTCGGAATTCTGAGTAACTTTTACTATGATGCTCTTCATGGAGATGGGTACCTGACTAGCTTATGAAAAATAAAAGTGCCTTGGGAGGTAGCTCAGTGATAATCTGGGCAATTTAGTGAGATCTTGTCACTGACAGACAAAAAAACTGAAGATGCATCTCAGTACAAAGTCACTGACCTTATCAGATACAAAATTTATATTTCTTATTATATAGGTCTTGTTTTATCTTGGTCTTAACCATCTAGCAGAAAAGTATAAAAGCAAGGTATATAAAGTAAAGCCATAAAAATATGCTGAACTGTAAATGGCTCTAGTCAACAACTTCTGTGGATAACTTACTACTATTGTGGACTGCTAGACTGTGTTGAAGTGTTCCACTGAATTCAAGCACCAGCTTCCGGCACCACTAAAAAAAAACAAAACAAAAACAAAATCACTGGATTCTGTCCCCCAAACAAACAAACAAACAAACAGACAGACACAACCTTGGGGTGTGGAAGCACACATCTGTGATCCTAGCACTTTGGGAGCTGAGGCAAGATGACTGCAAGTTTTGAGTATAGCCTGGGCAATTTAGAGAGACACTGTCTGAAAACAAAACACAGTAAACTACTGTAGGAACATAGCTTGTGTAAAGGCCCTGGGTTCAGTGGTCACTCACACAGTGCTTGAATGCCATGAGCTTAACTGGGTAAAATAGAGTGAGGAGAAGAGAAGAATGCTGCTTGCTACAGGCAAGCTGTGCTTTGAGTAGAGAAGACCTTCAGGATTTGACTTTCTCTGTTGGCCAGTTTCCTTGAAATGGTAGCTCTTATTCTAGCAGAGCTCATGTGTGTGTCTTCTGGACTGTAGAAATTGCCATTGACTTAATATGATTTAAGATCAAACAAAACAAACTACCAAAGTCTGCCTTAGGAAGCCCTTTATAGTAGACATACACACACACACATACACACATTTTTTTTTTTACATGGACAGATGAGCCTTTATTTTAAAAAATAGCATTTCAAATAAATTAAAAGGGGTAACCATTAGCTCAGATTGTGTAGAAAGAGTTCAAAATAATAATTATGAATAGAAATTTTAAATAAATTATTGTATAAAGTATTGAATGATTTGAGAGATACATTTGGGCTTTTATTCCGAGTTGGCCTCTATGTAACAATAATTTTCTTGTCAAAGTTATCTTTTCTAATTATCCCCTCTTTCCCCCTCTTGTCCCCTCCCTGTTCTCAGATAATTATATTTTCAAATTAAAAGTAAAGTCTTTTGGAAACATTGCTTTCAGGGTGCTAGAAGCCAAGTGTTCAGAACTGGCCTCAATTTGCAAACAATCTGAGAGCTTGACAAGTTTTCAAGAAGACCTTGTTGAGTTCACAGAATCTAATTTCCATGAAGGAAACAAAAAAGGTCCTGAGTATTCTCTGTAGAAGCTGGTGTTAGAAAATAGAAGAAAGCAGTTCAGTCTTTTAGCACAAGTGCCTGGGCCCTTGGCCAGGAAATCCCTAGCCAGGAACCTGAGCTAAGAAGAATCCCCTGGTCACCCTGGCAGATAAAAGACCTAATGAAAGCTTGGAGGACAGGTGAAATATTAGGGTCTAGAAGCCAGAGGCCATGAAGTAGAAGTATGGGGGTAAGAAAGGTGTCCAGTAGAGCTATTACTGTACATGTAACAGTAATTAAAAATGAATATAAAGTTTGAAGTTTTGGAAATGTGAAGCTGTTTCCAAATGCAGTCTGAATTTACTGTTGGATCCCCAAAAGCAGCCTTGATGGCAAATGTTGTAAAATGGTCTCATAGGGTCTGTTTTTCTCTCCTGGTTAAATGGTTAAGTTAAATATAAAAACAGTGAGTACTATTGTGGTCAACCCAAGTCATTCCTCATCTCATAAGAACAGGTTTGAAGCTGAGCTACAATTCTGCTTGCCTTCCCAAACTGGGCACATTTTCTTCATTAGGTGCCTCCTTTGCTAAAAGTGGGGGCAGTGTTAATTTCTAATGCAGTAGTCAGAAAGATATAGTGATTTATGTGAGAAAGCCTGGCATGCATTATAGGTGATCAACAAGCAGGCAAGAGAAAGAAAAAAAAATGATGCACATAGAAAAGGAAGGAGTTAAACTATTTTTACTTACATTGATAGATCCTTGACATAGAGGACCTAAAAAAGGTCAACCAAGAGACTCTTAGCACTAATACATTCAGCAAAGCAGCAGGGTACAAAATCAACACACACAGAAAAGTCAAGTGTTCTTGCATATGAATAATGAACACACTGAGCAAGAAAGTATCTTTCTAGAAAACAGTCCCATTCAGATTAGCTTCAAAATGAAATTAAACACATGATAATCAGTCTGACCAAGGAGGTGAAAGATCTGTATAACCAAAATTACAGTTTTCTGGAGAAAGAGGCTGAACAGGACATTCAAAGATGGAAAAACATCTCTTGTTCTTGGACAAGCAGAGCTAATATAATCAAAATGAACATATTATTAAAAATCTTACAAACATTTAAGGCAGTTCCTATCAAACTACCAATAACATTCTTAACAGAATTAGAGAAGCAAGCCTAAAGGTGATATAGAATCAGAAGATACCGAAAGTAGAGCAAAGAGAGTGAAATGGGAGGCATCACAGATGCGCACACAAGATTGGAGGATATATTAATAAAATCAGCACCGTGCTGGCACAAAAACAGACACACTGAATAGAGTAGAAGGCCTGGAAGCAATTTCAGAGACCTTTGATTACAAAGGGGCTAAAATATGTGCCGGAGAAAGTATAGCTTCCTTATCAAATGGTGTTAGGGGACTTGATTGTTTGTGTGTGGAAGAATGAAACGAGATCTATTTCTCTTATCCTCTGCTAAAATCAAATCAAAATGGATCAGAGACCTAAGTTAAAACAGAAACACTGAAACTATTGGAAAATAAAATAGAGAAAACCCTTGAAGCATAGGCACAGGCAAGGACTTCCTGAATAGAAATTCATCAGTACAAGAAATCAAAGTAAGAATCAACAGATGAGATTATAGTAAATGAAGGAGCTTCTCCTTGAAAAGAAAACAGTCAACAGAGTGAAGGGACAACATACAGAATGAGTGAAGTTGTTTTTGTCAGCTCTTCTTCTGACACAGAGCCGGTATCTAGACCATATAAAGAAAAATTAGACTCCAAAACCAAATGACCCAACTGAAAATCACAACTGAAATGAATAGATACTTCTCATAAGAAGTGCAAAAAGCTGGTAAGTGCATAAAGAAAGTTCACCCTCTTTAGCTGATAGAGAAAAGAAAATCAAAACAACTCTGAGATTCTATTTTATTCCAGTAAGAATGGCTGTCCTCAGGAACACAGGACAGCTAATACTGGAGGGGATATGGAGAGAAAGGTACCACCCTTCTACATGGGTGATGAAAACCCCAGTGAGTCTGAGCACTACAGAAATCTGTGTGGAAATTCCTCAGAAAGCTAAAAGTAGAAATTTCATTAAACCTAGCTCTGCCTTTCTTTGGTATTTTCACGAAACAGGTGAAGACCCCATACTGTAAGGATATATGCACACTGGTGTTCATAACAGCACAGTTAACAGTAGCTGAACTTTGGAGATAGCTTAGATACAATGGATTATACAACCATAAAGAAAGATGAATTTGAATCATCTGTCAAAAAATAAATGGATTTTGAGACTATAATTTTAAGTGAAATAAATCAGACATAAAAGTTAAATCTCTCTTGGATTCTCTAATATGAGAAACCCAAAATAGAAATAAATTAAAGAGTATAATAAAGGGAGATGGACTTACTGGATTTGGGGAAGGGGAAAAAATGTAGGGTAGGAGAAAAGGGAACTGAAAATGATCAGATGATGAACATATATTGAGTCCTCCAAAAATGTGTGTAATTACAAACATATGTGAATAAAAATAAAAAACCCAAAACTAGAGAGAAGAAAATCTTGGTGAAATAAAATTATATACATTTAAAAAACAAGACAGTAGGTGTGCAATAAACTTTTGCTTGCCAATCCTAAATATGTGTTTAGTGATGATATCATTTACAGTGAATTTCCTGTGATTTAAAAGCACCCTAGAGCTCAGGCTATGTGGGCGGCCGGCCGGGAAACACTCAGCACGCCTTGCAGGTTGATCAGTACCAAGAGCAGAGAAGACTGAGCCTGGTACTCCCTGCAGTGGTATTTCTTCCAGCCCATCTGTCTGGGATAATGACACCCATGTAACTTCAGTGATTCTTCTCCCCTGCCAGATCCTATACCTTTTGATTTAGATTACTGTGTGTGACAGGGAATTTTGAAAATCTAGGCTCACTTGTTGGCTACTTTCGGGACTTTTGGCCTAGAGCAGATTCTTAGAGTTTGTATATGTTTTATGTTTCTCACTCATAAGCATGTTTCTTTAGATATGGGAAGAGGTATAGGAACATCACTTCAAAGTACAGTCTCATACATAGGCACAGTTTTTCAGTTCCTCTTGTGCTCCTTCGCCTAGTCCAGTTAAGAGTAAAGAGGGCAGGTGGAGGTCTGAGTTTTGCCCCAGCCCTGGCCCAAATCATTTGATCCAAGGAAAGCCTCAATATCTCTAGTTTTAGTTTCCAAACTGTAAGTTGAGAGGGCTTGACAGCATGATTCCCTCTACCTGTATATTCCCATTCTGGCGGATTCTGTTGGTCCTAAATTGTCACCTTGTTTCGAAGTAGTTGTGGGAGGGTGGGTCAGTAGCTTTAGGTCAGAGCTCTGTGTCATCTTTCAGTAAGCACACCATCATGGGTAAGACATTCAGCCCAGGGAAGACCGAGATAAAACATGCAATGTGCTGGGTTCAGTCCCAGACTGATGCTTTGCAGAACTTCCAGGTAGGCTTGGTCTGTCTTTAGTGACTCTCCCCACCTAGGGAGGGCCAGGATTCCCCTGTGTTTCTACAGAGAGTCACAAGAAGGCTCTTCTGAGTTTCAAGATTCCATCATAAAACAGCAGTGGGGTAGCCTGGGGTAGAGACCTGTAAGATCTAAAAGCTTGAAAAGTTCTAACTGGGGGGATTTTGGGTACTCAATCTCTAAGTTATTTTCATCTCTACTCCAATAATCCAGTATAATTTATAGAGTCATTTAGCCATAAATAACCTACCTTCCCTTTAAAAGTTAAAAACAATAATAACAACAACAAAAAGCTATTACTGCTGGCTGTGGCACTGCCCATTCTTATAGGAGGACAGAGGGAACAAGTGGGTAACCCCCCACCTCGAGTTCCTCCATGTTGTTCTTCAGGCCTTGCTGAGCTGCTGTCTCCCCCAAGTGCCCTTTCTGCCCTCCACATTCAGAAGAGGTCTTGCCCTCCTAAGGAGCCCACAGCCTGTGTGCATCACTGCCCTGAAGCTGGTTAAATCCTGCCAGGGCCTGCAGTGTTTTTCCCTCAGGAGTCGTATCAGTAGGGTGGACATGTAATTTATTATCCCAACCAGGACACTGGGAAGAGAGCTATTAATAATTAAGCTGGACGACAGGCACAAAGCAGGACTGAGCAGGCAAACTTGTATATATCTTGCCCTACTTTCCCCTGTACTTGATCAAAGACTTCTTGATCTTTAAGTGCAGTCCTTGTGTGTCTCCTCACCTCCACTGTGGCCTACACATAATTAGTTTACTGAAGGAAGTGATGAATAAAACAAGATTATTCTGATAAGCTTTACGAGCCAGGGACAAGGCTGGTGAATAATCACAGTGGTCAGTAGTTATTGAGCCCTCAGGTGTAATATAACTCTGCAGTTATGCAATCTGCACAATAACTCTATAGATTAGGTGCTGTTATGTTTTCTGTTTTTTAGAGGATGATACTGATGTTTAGAAAATCATGTAGTTTTTCTAGGGAAAAGCATCTGAAATGAGGGCCCAAACTGATGGGCCTTGCATGTTATAGACAGACAAGCAGAGGGATACTCAGGAAGGTGCTAACTGTACGTTGCCTTAAATAATTTCTCCCCCATAAACATCAGAAATAAATTGGGTTTTGTTCATTTCCAACGAAGGAGAGCACGTTTCTGTCTGTATGTTTACAGAATGCTAATGGCATGTAAAAGATGTATATGCATTTATTTTTATAGTTATTCTTTCCCAGTTCCCTCATATTTGGCAAAAATATCACGATGAGTTAAACCCGAGAACAGTTAAGTGTAATGATTAATTAGCATCAGCATCACAACTAGAATTCTCCTGTCATGATTCTAAACTGGCTGACCCCACCCTGCAGTCCCTGAGGAGACCAAGAGCATTCAGAGAGAGAGAATGCTTGTTGATTTTTCTGAAGATCACAGTCACAGATAGGTATCATTGAAAGTGACCTCTCTCAGCAGAAACTAGGGATAAGCTTTGAACTGTGCAGAAACTGTTTGGCCTGCTGGTGGAGAGAATGCTCTGGATACAGTTACAGGTTCAAATCCCAGCTCTGCCATTTCTTGTGACCTCAGCCAGGCTGTGTCTCCTCCTCCTACCCTGTTTCTGTCTGTAGGAAATGGATAGTAATAACACCAGCCATGTGGGGATTGTCCTTAAAATAAAATTGAGGACTGCATATAAAGTTCCTAGAATAGGGCTTGTCAAAAGCAACACTATGTCTTCTGAATATATACATATGCTGTCTTTTAAAGCTTAATGTGTGATCCATTATAATAGAAAATACATATATGATAAAATGACCCAACTCTCTGACATTGGCAATAGTGTATAAAGAATGAGATGGTGCATGTTCTCCTTCAGAGTGGCTCTTTGGGCACATAGAAGGTAAGAGTCTTTACCTGAGTCCTGGTACATAGTTTTTGTTTCATTAAGCAAAAAAATTTAAAGGACTTAGTATATGAAAAGTTATAAAAGAACAAGCTATCAGTGCTATCTAAAGCTGGAAAGATTTGAAATGTGGGTAGAGATTCCAGGGGTTCCAGGGGTATCAGTAAGTACTTATTATCATATGAAGACAGCCTGCTGCATTTCACTGTGCATAGTAATCTCCAAGGGGAGATTGTAGGAGATTCGGAAGGGCATCCCAGCATCTGAGACAGCAGCTCAGTCATCTAGATGGGACCCTGGAATCCACAGTGACATAGCCAGGATCAGACTTGGAGAGACACTGGTGTAGGCCCAGTCTGTCAGGTCCTGGTACACTCACTGTGTCTGGGGAAAAGCAAAGTTCAAAATCTAATTAAAAGCACTTAAGGGGCCAGGGAGATGGCTCAGTGGAATAATTGCTTCCCTGGCAAGCACAAGGACCTGAGTTCAATCCCCGGTTCAACCAAAAATAAAAAATAAAAAAATAAAACCACTTAAAAGTTAGGTGTGCTTCTATTACGTGTGCACTGGAAAGACCAACTCTGAGTGACTTGCTAAGGGAGCACTCAGAGCTGAATTCAGACACCAGTGAGTGACTTTAAAAATATATATATATATAAGGAGGGGGGATATATCTAAATATTTTCTGAGAGGTGATAGTCATAGTTAAGCAACATTTAAGAAACTTTATTACTTTATCTTTGGTTGGATTTTTGTTACACACACACACATATATACACATATACATATAGATGATCTCTGATTTTCCCTAAAACCTTAGTTTTCACTTTTTACTTTACTTGTACAAATGCCCAGCTCTGCATAGCTGTGTGGGCATCGTGTCTTCTCGCTTTCTTTGGTGGGGGTCCCGAGAAGTGAAGTGAGTGGAGGAGGCAGTGTGGGGGCTCTGTGCTCCTCCCAGTCCTTTACATGGGAGGAATCAGCAGTGGTCTGAAAGAGCAGCAAAGGCACAGAGACTGCTTCGTGGCCCACACTGCGCCCCCAAAACACAGTGATTGACCATGAAAATGTAGATGTAGACTTGTTGCTGCAAAACAGTGTTTGATATGTAGGTAAGGGGAGAAGTAAGCTAAAGACCATTACAAATACATGACAGCAAAGCTGTGTTTATCGAGCATGTACCTTGTGCTGGGCTCCTCGGGTGCTTTACTGTATTTAACCCTCACACTGTGTCTGGTTTGTTTTTTTTTTTTTTTTTTTTTCAGAACTGAGGATTGAACTCAGGCCCTTGCACTTTCCAGGCAAGCGTTTATTCTACTGAGCTATGTCCTGGCCCCACACTGTGTCTCTGAGCTTGGGGGAGCACTGTCTCTCTTTTCTAACCTGAGCACGTGGTTCTGAGAGGGCAAGTGACTTCCTTCTGACCACACAGCCTATTCGTGCCACCAAAGCCCTGTCACACGGGACTCACTTGCATTGATAGCCACGCACTTCTTTTTTCAAGGACCTGTAATAATAGACACCAAAATGTCCACAATGTTCATTCAGGTGGTAAATTTGGAAGTTTTATTTTTCTTTTCTACTTCTCTGAATTCTCTCCTAACCACTAGTTATTGAATCAACCAACAAATAGTCCTAATGGCTTTCTAAATATAGAAAGTTGGTTAATTAGTATTGCTTTTGCTATTTAGGGATTTACCTGGGGGCACACAGAAGCTAAACCACTTAGCCATTGTAGGAAAGATGCCAGGAAAGGCCTTCCTCCTGTTTTCATTGTGTTTCTGTGCTGTGTTGAAACAGTTGATCTCCAAGTTTGTGTCACATGGAGATCGCAAGACTTGGGTGTAGACAGAGAATTCAGCTTAGAAGTCCTCAAAGATAATGCGTTAGAAGAGCCTAACACATCTAAGTACTCAGTAAACACAGCTTTGTTTTCATATATTTATAATGTTCTTTAACTTGCTTCTTCCTTTATTCAAGTATCAAACACTGTTTTGTGACAACAAATACAGGTCTACATTTTCATGGTCAATCACTGTGTATTTGTGGTGCAGTATAGACCACAAAGTAATCCCTGTGCCTTTGCTTCTGTTTCTGTCTGTCTCTCTCTCTCATTCGTTAGCTACTTTGTTTCCAGAGTAGGGGTAGGGACCAGAGCCAGCTGTCCTCCTGGGGAATGGTGACAGTGCTCCCCTAGATTGTCTTTGGGGGTAGCAGTAGGCAGGCAAGGGCTTTCCTACAGCTCTGCTGCCAGGTGCCATTGCATCCCTCCTGCTTTCCTCCAGCACAGGGCCTCCTCATGTGACCCCTCTGCCTCAGCCAGCTCCCCAGCTCCCCACTTAACCTCATGCTTCACCCTGCATGTCCCCTCTTCACGAGGTCGTCTGGGCCCAGAGTGGTGGAGAGTGCTGTGTGTGGCCCTGGCCTGCCCTCTGGGGAAGTGCTGGGGTCTATCCTCCTGCAGGAGTGTTTGTTGAACACTGGCACTCACTCTTACATTTGTTGCTGTCAGGGTTGTTCTGGTGTTGCCTTTGTCTCTGCTGTTCAGTGGGCTCTTGCTTACCTGTTATGATGGTGCGGGTCCAGCCTGGAGGAGATGCCACCGTCTAACTTCCTTTCCCATCCCCCAGGCCCTTCTATATCTCAGTTCCTTCATCCCCACCCCAGATTAGTTAAGCAAACAAATAAGTTTTGGTTGACTTTGTCACGGGCAGAGGAGTCCCTGGTCTGGGGAGCCACAAGAGAGGGATATAATGGCAAAACTACGACTGTCACTTTTTGAGTGTGTGCTAGATGCATACAAGCTGTGATTTGCATCCTTTATTCTGTTGTGTCTTCATCCTCTGCCTGCCATGCAGCCCCAAAGGGATAATGCTTTAATGGAGGCACTTAGCATCTATTGGGAGAATTTATAATCTTACCTGCAAACTGTGTGAAGGATTTCTGTTCAACCAAAGTTCTGGGAGGATTAGGCATAGAGGGAAAGAGAACATGCAGAGGTGAATTAGAAGTCAGGCCACTTGTAGGTAATAAGCATTTGGAGTAGTTGCTTAGCACAGTTAATGAATATTTATTGCCTACTGCTTGGCAATCCCCAGGTCTCCAAAGACTATAGGGCACCAGCTTCATACAACAGGCTGCTTTCACATTAGGTTTGCTTGCTGAAGCCAGCCGAGGATGCTGAGACTGCATGGTGGTGGATGGCTTATGTTGCCTAGGCTGGGTTCTTCAGAAATGGAACCAGTGAAACCTCTGGCTGGCTTTCTAACCTCTGCTTGCCCTGTTAGCTGGTGATTCCTTGGTAAAGCCTTCAGAAAAATTATCCCGTGCTCAGTATACTGGATTCCAAATTAACTAGGAAAGCCAAATGTTGGTCAACAGGTTATGTGCTATTAGATCTTTAGGGCAGTTCCCCAGGGGGAAGGGGCTCCTGTGTCTTTTCTGCCGTATTTAAAATTGTTGTGTTTCCTTTGGGCTTGTTTTGCCTTTCGCTTCATCTACTAAGGGAATTGCTAAATTGAGAGAAAGCAGGCAATGAGGAAGTAAACATAGAGGAAATGCCACAGCATGCAGTGTCCCAGACCAGCCCTCCCCATGGGAGTCATAGGGACCCAGCACATTGCTTAATCCTGGTAGGGTGGTCATGAAAACAGCATATGGGCGACCCTACCTGTCTCGCTACTGTGCTGAGCAGTGAAGATCAGCCAAGCTCACTAATAATGAAGTCCTGGACCTTTTAAAACATGATTTATGATCTCTGCAAGGATTCCACAGTCTGTTTGATACATGTTTATTGACTTTCTTCAGTATGTTGGGTATGGCATTGTTTAGCAGCTCTCCTCGGCGAAGTCCCCACATGAATGGCCCCAGCCCATTGGACATACAGTTTCCTGGTTCTCACTGGAACCTGCTGGATCAGTCCCTGGGGATGGGGTCCAGGGATCAGTGCTTAACTAGCACAGGGATGCTGCTCAGGTTTAAGGAGCAGCCCAGTGCAGGAGGGTTGCAAAAGCTAAGAAGCTGAGTGTGCTGGATGAGGCTGCTGTAGGCAAGAGAAGACTACAAACGATGAGATGGGCTGCTGTGCGAGGGCCCCTCCCTTGTGTAGGCTGAGAGCCTTGCGTATTGGGTTCCAGCATGTCTTATGCAGGCCTGTCCTGGGCACTTAGGAGAGAGTGGCTAGAGGGCCTACTTACAGTTTTTATTCCAGGTTCCAGCTCTGACCTAGCCCTGCCTGAGAGAA
Source organism: Ctenomys sociabilis (assembly GCA_004027165.1). Lineage (NCBI taxonomy): Eukaryota > Metazoa > Chordata > Mammalia > Rodentia > Ctenomyidae > Ctenomys > Ctenomys sociabilis. The sequence goes on from PVKA01004210.1 coordinate 25,990, forward strand.
GAGAACAGACTGGTCCTATGTCCAGACCCTGAAAAGGGAAGGTCAGGCCTTTACCCTGCTGGTTTCAGATAGCACCTATAGGGGAAGGAGCCCTTCATACCTGAGCTAGAGAAGGTGCTGAACTCCAGCTCCAAATCAGCCTGAACTCAACTCCCTGCAGTCTTCCAGCCTTTAGAGCATTTCTGTCTTCCTGTTCTCTGACTACTCAGGAAACAGACTGAAGAATCAGAATTCACTTGTTCCAGGCCAGTGGGACTGAGCTAACATGAAACCTGGGTCCATGGTGTCTTATTTCTGTTAATAGTTATTATTGTGGCTTAGTATGTTGGGAAATTAAATGTCATTGATGCAAACACTAAGTTATGTTAAACCAATATAAACCAATAAACACTAAATCAATATAAATATTATTCAGATTTTCTTTTTGCTCTGGAACATACGAAATTTTTTAAAATAAAAGATTTGAGTGATACTTCATGCACCATAACATTTACATCTTAGTGTATTCACAGAATTGCTTATCCACTGATACAGTCTAATTTAGGACAGTTTTCCACAGCTCCGGAAACTTTGCACCCACTAGCAGCGGCTTTTATTCTCTCCCTCTGCTCTCTGGCAACCACGAGTCTCCTTCTGTCTCTCTGAATTTGCTTGTTCTGGACATTTCATGTAAATGTAATTATACAATATGTGGCTCTTTGTATCTCGGTTCTTTTACTTACCAAAATGATTTCAAGGTTCATCCATATGGTAGTATGAATTATTTCATTTTAGGGCTCATTCATATTCCACTGTATTAATATACTGCATTGTGTTTATCTGTCCATTAGATGGTAGACATTTGAGTTTCCGTTTTTTGACTGTTGTGAGTAGTGTTACTATGAGATTCATGTACAACTGTTTGTGTACTTGTGTGTGTTCCTGCCCCTTGGTTCAGGCCTACATCTGAAGTCGCTGGGTCAAGATGTTAATTCTATGTTTAATATTTCAACAAGTTTTCAAGCTGTTTTTAAAAGAAGTTGCCCCATTTTTCAATCTTACTAACAATGTAGGAGAATTTTAATCATTTTTGCATCTCCTCACCAACACAATTATGTATCTTTTTAATTTTGTTATTCTGATGTGTGTGAGGTGATGTTTCTTTATGGATTTTTTTGCATTTGCCAGTGGCTGATGGTGTTGGACATCTTTTCATGTGAATGCTGGCCATACTTTTTGACAAGAACCTCTTCAAGTTACCCATTTTTAATTAGGGTAATTATATTTTTATTATGGATTTGTAAGAAGCCCCTGCTTATTTATAGGATTTGCTAGCATTTTCTCCCATTTGTCAAGTTGTCCTTTTACTTTTTAATGGTCCCCCTCACACACATGCTGGCTTTGCATAGGTTAAGCATTTTACCAACCACTGAGTTGCATGCTCAGCCCTTTCTATTTATTCCGAGATAAGACTCACCAAGTTCGTCAGGCTGGCCCCAAACTTCAGCCCTTTAGCCTTGGCTTTCCCAGTATTGGGGATTAGAGGTGGATATCACTTTATCTACTTTAGTGATGCTGTTTGAATCATGAAAAGTTTTAAGTTTGATGAAAACCAATTTATTTTATTTCTATGTCACTTATACTTTTGGTTTCACATCTAAGAAACTACTGCCAAATATAAGGTCATGCACATTTATTAAAATATTTTCTTCTAAAAATTTTATAGTGCTAGCAATTATATATAGGTCTGTGATCTATATATAATTTTAATTAACTTTTTACTTTTTTTCTGATTTTTATTAGAAGTGATCTTTGGCCAGGGTTATTCAAGTATAAAAGCAGATAAGATGTAGCTTTGGAATTTTTGAAAGGATTATTATACTCAACTCTGTCCTGTTATTGAAATTACTAGTCACAGAATACCAAAATTATAGGTTTAGATTTTTGAGGGGAATAAATAAATGCCTCAAGCTCAGAATAATTTTGTTTTGAAGTTGAGCTGACTACTTAGATGAGATCCAGGTTAGGAAGTGTGCTTTGACATTGCCCCTGGTGAGCAGTTGAAGAAGAACATGTAACAAAAATAACATGCATCTTCAAGGGCTGGTTGGGGGGGGTGTTGTCATGGCTGACATTACAGAAACACTTGAAAGTGTGTGACTTGGTGTGTGCTGGTTCTCATGTGGATTCAGATTTAATTGAATTTATGTAGTTTTAATCAAATAGACAATGATACAATTTCTCTTGATTCTTCATAATTTTTTCTTAATGAGGAAAAAATAGTAAATGGAATTTGTATGAGGCTTAAATGATTTGATAGACAGATGGAAAGCTTTCACTAGAGGAGTGATGATAAGCCTTTTATAGCTTTCAGTGATACAAACAGCCCACAGCAGCATGCATGCCATAGGTTTACCACCAATGGACTAGAGCCTGCACTTAGTAAATGCTCATTAGATGATGAGGATGACGATGATGAAGAAAATGATGATGATAATGATTATTCCATTTATTTACCTTAATATTTCTGGAATACATTTCAACCACCAGCATAGCACCTACTTAAGTAAACTTTTATTTTTCAATTATTTTTTGTTTTTTTAAATGGTTGTATAAATATAAACACTGACAAATCCTACCCTTAAGAAATACCTGGAAATTCACAAAAGGAAAAATGCACAGAGTTCTTCATTATTAAAAAAAAATTTTTTTTTTGAGAATGGGTCTCACCAAGTTGGCCATGCTATGCTTGAGTTTGAAGTCTGCTTGCCTTGGCCTCTCAGAGCACAGGGCTGACAGGTGTGCACTTGTTTTTTTTTTCATATTAATTTTGTTGAGAAAAAAATAGCAATGAGACAGTTTCAAAACAAGTTAATAGGACAGTTATAATAATTAATACATTGCATATTGTTGTCTTTGTAGTAGTTATTCATAGTACAAGATGCAGACATGATATCTTGTCTACATACTATTAGTTCAAAACTTCTCATTGAACTAAGTGAAAGTAGCTGTATATCTATGCTAACTATATTCTATATACATACATGTATGTATATATTTTTCACTACAAAATAGTCCTTCATTTATATCCCCCTTTTTTGTTTACTTTTGTCAGAGATGGCTATTCCATTGTCATTCATATATTGTAGGTGCATGAATTCAGCAAAGTAATCCAATATAGTCCAGTAGTCCATAATAGTAGTGGGTTATCCGCAGGACTGGCAGTGTCAGAAGTTGTTTACTTGAGCCTTTTACAGCTCAGCATATTAATATGGTTTTACTTTTTATACCTCGTTTTTATACTTTTCTGCTGGATGTTTAAGACCAAGATAAAGCAAGAGCTAAATGCACTTGCATAGCCACTGTCTTGTACTCTTGTCTATGAGCTTTATGCTGAAGAAAAGGACTTTCCATATTGAGTAAGGAGTTAGGCTTTACATGTTGGCATCTTGGATTGTCATTTATTTTTTATTTCAAAAACACAAAGGCTACAAAATAGAGAAAATAGGTTATTTAAACCTAGTGGTTCTCAACTTGGATGGTTTTGATCCCCAGAGGTTATTTGACAATGTTTGGAAACATTTCTGATTGTGCAGCTGATGGTTGGAAGTAGCAACACATCTACTTAGTGGGGCCTGGGGATGCTGCTTGGCCCCCTGCATGCACAGGGCAGCTGCTCCTAACGGGGAATGACCAGCCCCGAATGCCAGGACAGCGCTAGTGCTGAAAGTGAGAAGGCTTGCAGTGATCCCACAGTGATGGGCACAAGCCCGTCCCTAACACCTGACCCTACTGCTAATTATATTATTATATCACTGCATTTCATTATTTTAAATGTGTGCTATATTCAATTTTGTGCACATTTTTTATCTGCATCTTTCCGGTAAGCATTATGCCATAATTAAAAGGGTCATTGTAATGAGTGAGGTTTTTTATTTTTTTTATTTTTTTTTTTACTGTAGATATTTTATCTTACTGCTATAATGAATTAATCTCAAATGAACAAATTTGTATATTTGATTTTTTCTGAATTTCCAGGTATAAGGGTAGGATTTACAATTATTCATAATATTTTTTGTGAGAAAGGGATGAACTTTTTATGGTTCTTAGCAAATATTTCCAAGTTGCTTCCCAGAAATATGGGATTCCTTTCACAATACTAATTTCACATTAGCAACAGCAAAATAGAGACTTCTTTGTCTATGCTCTTGCCAACGTAATGTATAATATTATGGCTAATCTTATTGATTGATTGATCAATAGACAAAATATGGTATGTTTTTTATTATAATGCTTTTGGAAGGAGATATGTTGTCTTTATAGTTTGTATCAGAATCATCAGAAATCATTATCAACCATATCTTTATTCAACAAGCATAATTACGACAATTCATAACTCTAGTAGACTAATACCTATGCTTCTTACAGAGAAGTATATTAAGAAAATATATTGTAGTTTCAGCTTTCTTGGATGAACCTTAGAAAAACCAGACTCTTCTAAACAGTACAGAAAATGCTGTCAGATTGTAAGAATGAAGTAAAATTGTTTTTAAGTTGAAACTAAGATATACTTACATGTACATTAGGATTCCATTGTATTTTCTTACTTTGGATAAGTTCTGTATTTTTTTATTCTTAACACTTTACCATTTCGTATGCATAGTATATATTTGTTTGGCATATAGAAGGGTCAATCCATATATACTAAATATGGGTGAAAAAATTTGTGCCCATAACATAGAATGTGGAACCATGACAGAGTTGTACAAGAGAGTGTTACTTCTTGATATATTCTTAGTCTTGTTTATAATTTGTTTGACATTGAAGCCTTACTCAGGAATAAATTCTCCACCTTTAATACTTTTTAAATATTAAGCCTGTTTTATGAATAGGGATTTGTCTGAGAACAGGTTTTGGAAGCTCATTATTGCTTAAAACAAGGATTTTCTCATATATTTGTTAGTAGAATTGTAAATATTAAGGAGTCTGGTAAGTTCTGGCCTAGTATGAATGCTGAATTATTATGGTGGTCATCTAATACAGCTGAAGCCCTTAACACAACAGCTTTTCTTCCCAGAGACCGCCCCCCTTCTCCAAGCCAGCCCAGGGTGCGGTATCCTTTCACCTTTCCTGCTGCCATAGGAAAGACCCTGATCAGCTCCTCAGATATTTCTAAACATACCCTTCAGACTCGAAAGTCCATAAAAGCCTCAGCTTTCTTTGTCTTAGGCCAGAGGATCTATCTTACCCATCTGCCCTTGATCCTCTCCATGTCTTCAGAGCTAATAAAAGTCTCTTTTATCTTTCCTGCCTCTTTACTGTGCTGCTGATAAACCTACTAGAGTTTGGATAAAATTGCCTGATTTTTGAAGATTTAGTTTTTTTTGCAATAAAACATGATCATGGTTTCATATTATATTTTATAAGTTTTTGTTCATTGTCAGGAGAACCTTCCCCCATTTTATAAATGTATTTCCTACTTCCCCAATTCTCCCACATCTTGACTTACTTTGTCTAATACATATAAGTATATGCCTGAACCATAACTTTTAAGGACCTGCTATGTTCTTCTTTGACTTTTAGAGCTTATTTCTTGTACAGTAGTATCCTTCCGAATTATGGACAGTTTTGCTGCATCTAAGATTAGGTTTGCACACCTACGTTGGTGGCAGTGCAGTGCATTGTCTGGTGAGGACTCTTTTTTTGGAGAGCACAAAATGTGGGCCACTTCTCTTCTTTTCTTGCTTTCTGTTGTTCAGTGGAGGTTTCTTTCTCTCTGTCTCAGCTCATCAACCAAGCTTAAAATAGAGAAGACAGGAATCAAGCATTTCAATTGCTCTTATGATTTAATATTTGTCAGAAGATAATTTAAAGACAGTACTTCCTATAAATTATTGTCATAATAGTCAGGTACATGTCTGAATCTCTGATCTGGAAATTGCTGGTTCTGAGTCAACCACAGGGACATATGGACAGATTTTGCTTGTGCCACTTTTAAAGTGCCTGCCTTTCTTCTCCGGCTCAAACATTTGTAATGTGAAGGCCAGAGTTAAATTCTTCTCTCTCTGGTATCATTTAATTTTTTTTTTTTTTTTTTTTTTGCAGAACCAGGGATTGAACTCAGGCCCTTTGCTTGCCAGGGAAGCACTTATTCCATTGAGCCATCTCCCCGGCCCTGACTTAATAATTTTTAATCTCTTTTATAAAAACTTTTAAAAATTAAAAATAGAAAATTCAGAAGGTGGAAGGGGATAAGAGAATTTTGTAAAGCTCCCCTTTCCATGCTATGGGACCATTTTACAGATACAATGACTATTGAAGTCTCTCGTATATGTCTTCCTAAGCTTTGCTTTGATGTATCTCTTCCTCAGTTTGTCTTTGTTTTTTGACACATCTTTTATCATGTCATATTGTACTGCTGAAACTTTCTTTGTTTTGCTCATAGTATGGATCATAGACGTCATACAGATACAACTCATTTATAGTGTTTTATTGTTTGGAGATGCCATGATTTATTGAAATATTTCCCATTAGTAGATTTTGAATTTAGGCACCATGCTTTGACTCTTCAAATAAAGCTGCAGTGGTTATGTTCAGGCTGCCTGGGTTTGAATTCTGGCTGTGGCAATTGCAAGATCTTTGATTCTGTTGCCTTACTTTTCTTGGGCACAGGCTTCTCCTCTGTGAATTGGGGATGATGATAATAATGCCTACTTAATAGGCTGACTATGTGGCATAAAACAGCTAGTGGATATGTGATGTATGTACTTGGAATAGTACCTGGATGTAGTGAGTGTTTGGTAATCATTAGCTCTAGCTCTGGCTGCTTTGTCAGCCTTTGAGAATATGTCAGTCAAAAAAAAAAAAAATTCTAAAAGCAGAATTGCTGGATTGCCAGCTCAAAAAATATGCAGTTTAAATTTTGACAGATACTCTCAGGTGCCCTGCACAAGAGTTGCACCAAGTTATTCTTCCACTAATAATTAAACTTTTGATTGCTACAAAATATTTTTTACAGGCTTAAAAGCAATTATATTTCTTTATTACTTCCTTCTCCTTATCTCTGCTTCTGATCTTAGTACATAATGACACATATTACAAAATACTAGTGTGAACATACGTGCCTTCTGAGGCTCTTCCAGGGAAGCACTGGTGAAAACATGGAGATTTTCAGCAGCCTGCACACTGCCTGAAGTCACCCTGATTTCAGTACAATGTGCCTAGGAGAGTGAAGGCTGCTTCCTGTGTGCTTAATGCTGCTTGACCTTTGTGTGTGGGCAGGTATATCCTGCCTGATGAACGGTCTTGAAAGCCATCTGGATCACTGGCATCAAATTATAGTAAAATAGGAAAGCATTCCTAGATTAATTTTCTTTTTCATTGAGTAGTGTGAGAGGGCAGATGTCAGTGGCAATGCTAGGCTACAGTTAGATGCTGATGAATAACAGCTTTGCAGTTGTGTGGGCAGAAAAAGTGAGACTTCTGCATGCAGGACCTGTTGAGGCAGGATCCGCCATGGGGTTAGGCCTCGTCTAGTAGCTGATGTCCCCACTGCAAAGGACATTTGTAGAGAAGTGAGTGGGAAGTAGCCTTGGGAGGGCTCTTGTCAAAGCCTGAGCAAGTCTCAGCACCTTCATAGGTCTTCTGTCTCTTGGAGTTGGTGACACTTATTTCCTTTTTGTGGACTCTTGACACCCTAGAAAGGGCCTTTCATTTTGATCTTCCTCCGGGGTAAGGGTCACTGGGAAAGTGGCTTCTCATGAGGACAACAGGCCTACTAGCTTGGCTTTGCTAGCTTTGGAGCTTCTTAGTTCATAACCATCTCAACCTCTCTAAAGACCCCTGGCTTGCTTTCAACCCTGGTGCTCCCAGCTGGCTTCTCGGCTGTTTCCTATGGGAGTCCTATAGCCATGACAGCAGCTGGTAGTGAAGGGCATTAGAGCAGGGCATAGGTAATAGTGAAAGCGACAGCATGGCAGTTAGCACTTGGCTGGCCTGCACTGGAACCTTTCCAGATCACTGTCCATTTCTCCTTGGACAGAAGCATTTCCTGTCATACTGCTCGGTCTCAGTGGTGCTGACCCAGCTCCTTTTATAACTGTTCTTCTTGAGCATATGGAGAACTCTGTCTCATGTTTGGTAGTCTCCTTTCTTGGTATGGAGCTATCATCTCTTTTTGAAATATGTATCTCAGTGAGGAGAATAGACAGAGAACTTGTGTGGTCTTACAGTGGGGAGGAGACCATGGAGTGGGAAAGGGCACAAACATACCCAAGACCCCTGGCCTAGACCTAGCCAAAGTCCCTCATCCATAATTTCCCTGATGACGCTGATGTACTGCAGAAGTGGGCTGGGTTGTGGGAGGGGAGAGGTGAGGTCTAAGTTTTCCATAAAATCAGAGATATGCTTATATTGGTTTTTTAGTTATAAAGAGTCATAGTCAGACTGGACCTTAGTGTTCCTGAGTCAGTCATTATTTACTTCTTATTGGTCTATAGTTGCTTTGGACAATTTAGAGAAAATAGTAGAAAAATGTTCTCCCAAATATGTACATGCAAATTAGGGGGTTCACAGCTGTGAGGTTTGTCTGTAGATCTTTGCTCTGGGCCAGGAAGGCCTTAGGTCATTGGTGCAAGGGATTCGTGCAAGGACATGAGGTTGAAACTGATGCATAAGAAATCACTGCTCTGCAGACCCCTGGTGTGCTTACTTGGTCATGCTGCTTCAGGTGGGTGAGAGATGTTCCTTTGGTTGAATTTGCAGACCTGGACCTGACAACCAAAGTCAAGTTTATTTGTAATGCCACCAGTGGATGGATCTGAGTGGGCTTTACCTCACTATCCTCTGAAGGGCAGTATTGTAGGATTACAGGTACTGTAAAGCATGGAGAGAGTGCACAGTAGTTTTGTCTTATTTTATCTTTGATACACATAATCAGCTGTGGTTGAACAATATCAAATGGAAAATTTCAGAAATTTCCCTAAACATTTAACAAGTTTAAACTGTATGTGTCTGAGTAGCTTTATGCAATCTTGTGTTGTCCTACCTGGATATAAAGCATCCTTTTGTCCAACATATCCTTTCTGAACATGCTACCTGTGGATAAGTCAGATTATCATCCCAGACCTCGTGGTAAAGAACCCTCATATTTAAAAATGATGCCAGAGTGCAAGAGTAGTGATGTTGATGATGTTATGCCAAAGAAAAACTATAAGGATGAAAGCTCTTAACTTAATAAGGAAAGGGAAAAAAATCATATGCTGAGTTTGCTAAGACCTGCAGTAGGTATTGTTGGTTTCTTACTGTCCCTGATCTATGCTAAGCTTAATTATAGGTGTGTAAGTACAGGAAAAATCATAGTATATATGTGGCACTACCTGTGGCCTAAGGCATCTACAGGAATCCTTGGGATGTATCATCCTCAGACAGAGTGGAGCTATTTTGTGTATATTTAGAAGGTAAGGTAGTGTCTTGTGGCCAGCATCATTTTAGTCTCCTGTCATCACGGTTGGTGTCGCTGTCCTGAGCCAGGGTGGTTGACTGTGAGTGGGTCTGGGATATCCATCCTGCCTTGCAGCATTTTGTTGCTCCTGGAGACAGGATTGCTGCTTTGCATAGTCTGACTGAGAGACATCATCACCTTCTATAAACCAGGACAGTTAGTTAAAAAATGGTTGTCTATTGTTTGGTACTAACTCAGAAAATAACCTTAACTTTATTCCTATAGTATTAATGTAGAAAGAAGTGGAAGGAACTCACCTTTATTAAATGCATACAAACACTAACTTATCTGCTTGCGGAGCCCCAGTGAAATAAGTTGCTTGGAACATTAAAAAATTCATAAAGTGTGGACCATTTTATAAGATTATGTATTTATTTTCTGTGATGATATTATAAATGCTTATGTTAATAGTTTTGTGTTTCTAGCTTCTTGAGCTACCATAGCCAAAATTGGATTGTAAGAAATAATTTTGAAAATAAAAGATGCATCCCTGAGCCAACAAAGAGCCAAATGGATGAGAAAAAGGAAGAACACACAGTCATCTCCCAAAACAGCATTTTGTTTAAGGAACGCTTGCTTTTTATCTAAAAAGAAAGAGAAAGGTCAGCTTCCACAGATGGGTTTTTTAATCTGCATCATCATTGCCTGTAGCAGTTCTGTGAAGGGGAGAGAGGAAATGCTCTGAACTTTGATTTCAGAGTTTCTCTGATTATCTAGTTGACATTCTTGGGGATAAATTCTACCTTTGGTCCTTTACAGGACCTTTGCCACTTCTTGTTCAGATGACCACTCTAGGGGGTCTCCCAAAGGAATCTCACAGGAGCTCAGCAGCATAAGCACCTGACTGGTAAGTACGAGGTCCTGAGTTCAATCCCTGGTACTGGGGAAAAAAAGAAAAAGAAACCTAAAGTGAAACATGCAAAGGCATCAGCAGCCATCTCTGGAGATGCAGTGCCACACAGGAAGAATGGAGTGGGTAGCTCCACCCACTATCCTTGGGAAGGGCAGGCCAAAAGAAGGAGGCTAGTCTTACCTCTGCCCCAAGCATTAAGTCTGGTACAGCAGAAGCCAGTTCTGGTAGATTCTCAGCCTGGGGTGAAAATTTCCCACGTGAAAAACCAAATGGATTTATCTTCACCAGGAAGTTAAAAGGCTTCTGAGGGCCACCAGGTGTTTTCCACTCCTCACCCCACTGGCCCTGAACTTCGGCTGCTTGAGGCCCTGCTTCAGCCCCCCTGCACAGTGCAGGTCCCAGAATGAGCTTTGAGTGCAGGGAGAGGAGGAGTCGATGTTTTGCCTCACGTTTTTGCCGTGTGTCTCTCAGCAGGAGGAGAGTGCTCTTCAGTCCCAGATACCCACAGTTCTTACTGGGCACTAGATCCCAATCAGCTCCCTGACCGTGTAATCATTCTTCCATTCCACGAGTGCTGGATGGCAGGGATGTCTCTTGAGTTCCCGTTTGCCTCCTTATTACCAAGAGTAGGCGGGAGCTTTCTTCCCTGCTCCTGACAAGCACTGTGCCCTGTTCGACGAGCTCTGCCACTGTGGTGTATGTGACCATCTGCTTCTTCCAGAAACCTAGGTCACTGCTGAAGGGCAGAGACCGACTCACTGTTCCTTTGGTTGTACTGGCCCCAATGCCTGTGGTGGATGTGAATACTTACTGAATGAAAGCTTCCTGTTTTCTCAGTCCCCAGACAGTCAGTTGTTTAGTTCTTCATTTTATGGATTGAGCAATTTGTGATTGAGACCTAATTTGTATTATTTTGCTTCAAAACTTACTTTGGAAACTTTCAATCTTTCAGAAGAGGTGGAGGAGTACAGTGCAGTGAATACTTACACTCCTTTGTTGATCGTGGCACACCCCGGTGCCTGTGCACTCGTACCCTCCTGCATCCTACCCTTTGACCAAATTATCTGCAGTGGGCATCTGACCTCTAGGTGTTTCAGCCTTAGGAGTGGAGTAAGATGTGCTGTCGGAAGGTGTTGCTTCTGGAGATGCAGTGCTTGTGAGTACAGAGCTGGGAAAATTACTTTGCAAAGTTAGAATTTTTAAAGAAGATAACCTGTGAATCATGTGGACAGACACCAGTTTATAGAATCTACATTTAAAATTGTGAACCATAGGGCAAAGGTAGTCCTTCCTAAAGAGCTTGCCATCTTCTTGAAGCCCCATTCAGCATTGCCATGTTTGGAGCTTTTGCTTCTTTGTGGTTTTGCACTAACCATGCTTCTTACTGCCTGAGCCTCTCAGGGCCTGTCACTGAAAAGGCACCTTTAACCTTGCTTGCGGTCCTTAGCAGGCTTCTCAGTGTGTGTGTGGGGGGAGCTGTGCAAGTTGGGAGGTGTTCAGCCCCTGGGTCTCTTTGCTCTGCAAAGTGTTGTTGTAGACTATCAGCAAATCCAACTTTACATCTGAATAATACCTGTGCCTTAATTTTGTAATTAATGCTTAAGAATTCTATATACCCATAAGTAAGAGGAAATGGGGGCCTTTCCAAGTAACCAAAGCTTTAACTGTTTCTACTATATAATGGAGGGTTTTGTGAAATTTAAAAATGGTAGAAGGCCACCTCAGAAGCATTTGGGGAAAAGCATACACAACCCAGAATCTAGAGGACTCTAGAGACATTTCCAGCCTGTTTAGGCATTTTGTTGGCTAACCAGTGAGGGAGCTGTGTAAAGCAAAGGTTGGTTTGGGGTGAAAATAACAACTCCTTGTGTAAAATAGAGGTGACCCCTAACGCAAATAGTGAATTCTTAAAACATAGGGCACTGTGAAAAGTGGCAGGAGTTACCCCAGCGAAGGCAAGCATTAGATTCACTATTTTTTTTTTTAATTTTAAAGAGAGAAGAAAACAATAAAAATGATACAAAATTTCAAAACAAGATGATTGGAAATTAACAATGGTTACTATATTGCATATTGTTATCTTCAAAATATTTGCTTAGATTACCAGATATAGGCATGCAAAGTTGATCAGATAATACAAGCACTATGTTCCTTTCAGTGAACTAATGGAAACTAGTAGTATACATATCTTAGCTATCTTGTGTATATATACATATCTTTTAATTTCCCTTCCTTCTTTTCTCTTTTCCCCCATTCAGTGGTTCTTTCCTTTTGAACAGTTTCTTTCCCTTTCACTGTATCCATTGTACCATTTGGATCTTATTTACCCTTTTAATTCTTATAGTAGGAAGACAATGACAATGCAATGTTTACACATGCAAGTCTGGAATCTGGAACAACCCAAATGACCATCAACTGAGGAATGAATAAAAAAGATGTCACATTTTTATACAATGGAGTATTACTCAGCTGTAAAGAAAGACAAATTTGCAGATTAACTTTTTAAATTCCCAGCAGAGTCCAGTAAGATTATTCAACTTAACATATACATGGTCTGCAGCTGTACCCATTTACTTAAATTAAGTAGAAACTTTAAAGACATAGGGTAGGTAGAGAGTTAATGAACAAAAACCAAACTGCACAGGGAATACTTCAAAGAATCAACAACTAGGATCTCATCTTATTAAAAAGAGTTTGCACATCCAAAGAAATCACCAATAGAGTAAAAAGAAACCCCACAAATTAGGAAAAAATTTTAGTCAACTGTACCTCAGACAAAGGACTTATATCTAGAATATAAAAAGAATTAAAAAAAAAATGAGCTCCCAAAATTCAAAGACCCAATCCAAAAATGGGCATCTGAGATGAAGACACATTTCTCAGATAAAGAAATATAGGTGGTAAATAAATATATGAAAAAGAAAAAGTGCTTAACCTCATGGGTCATTTGAGAAATGCAAATTAAAACAATACTGAGCTTCCATCTCACCCCAGAAAGAATGGCTATCATAAGGGAATCAATCAGGAACAAATGCTGGCGGGGCTGTTGGTCGGAGTGTAGATTGGTGCATCCACAATGGAAATAAGTGGACATTCCTTAAAAAACTAGAATTAGAGGTCAAGTTCAACCCAGTGGTTTCCCTCCTGGGTATTTTCCCAGGAGAAATGAAAACAACACCACAGCAATATAAGTGCACCTGTGTTAATAGCTGCACAATCTGTACTAGCCAAGTCCTGGAAACAACCCAAATGACCATCAACTGAGGAATGAATAAAAAAGATGTCACATTTTTATACAATGGAGTATTACTCAGCTGTAAAGAAAGACAAATTTGCAGATTAACTTTTTAAATTCCCAGCAGAGTCCAGTAAGATTAACTTCTCTGGTTCTGTGTAGCATTCTCACAAGTGGCTTTTCCCTGGAGGAAGCTAATGTGGCAGCTGGAAGCATGCAGGGTATGGCAGAGACTGCATCTGAGCTGGACCTTGCTTCCTGAATTGTTTCTGCATCTGAGTGTGGGCCCTGTCTTTGTGTTGAAGCACTGGCCTTCACTACTCACTGACAGGCTTCTTCTAGACACATAAATTTATGATGGTCTCATTTTAGTACAGAACACACCCAGAAATAAAATAGAAACCCACCCTTTGCTTATTAGCAAGTGGCTGTGGTGGACAGGAAGTGGTCCTTCTACATTTCCTGGCAAGAACTACCTGGAGCCCAGGCAGGTTCTGGAGTTTGGTTCTATTTTTAGAGCTGAGGTGACTGAAAGACCACACAGGAGGCCACTCCTCAGAGTCCTCTGGTCAGAGGGCCCCAGCCCGGCCTGAATGAGAGGTCTTGGGGTGGTGGAGGTGGCTTTCAAATAAAGGATAGTATTAAGGTATGTGAACAGCAGGGGACCCTCCGTGCCACCAGGCATCTGATGGAAAGTGTCTCAGAACACATGTGTTTGGCCCCATGGCAGACAGAGGCATTGGGAGCTCTAGTGGGCAGATGAAGAGACCCAGCTGAGATGAGCACAGGTGGTTTTGGGGAAACAGATCTAGAAGAGATCTCTGCACATCCAGGAGGAAGTTCAGCTAAGCCTTTTCCCAAGAGCAAAATTCTTAAACATCAGGGCTAGTATCAGAACCCAGTACTCATTCCACACTCAGCATGAGTGATCTCATCCTGAGACCTGCAAAGGAGCATGGGCAGGAAGGAAGTCAGAATGAGTTTGTGATGGAAGATTCACATCCAGAGTACTGGGTTGGAGGGGGAGGCACCCTCCCTCTGGAAGAATGACCAGTGTTGGTCTGGGCATTTCTTCATGGTCCTTCATTTGTCATTGGATGATCCCAGCAGCCACACTGCTGGGGCTGGGTGGTTAGTACTTGGTGAACAAGTGGCCAGCTGTGGTCCTAATGAGACTCTGATCTGAGGGCTGAGGAGGTCCTGCTAAAATTCGGAGGTCGGCCCATTTCAGGGGACACTCGAGGGAAGAAAATAAACAATGTGAGTGCTTAGAGCAATGCTGTTGCAGACACAGTGCAAGCCAGGTGTACTGTACTATTTCATTGTGAAGAGTAAGGCAAGAGAAACTAATTTAATGTTTTAGTTTATTCTACTATATTATAATGTTAAAATACGCAATCAATATAAAAATCTAAAGATTTATATTTTCTGGCATTGAGCCCTGTAATCTTGTGTGTCTCTTACGTTTACAGCAGTCTGAGTCTGTATTAGACACACCTCAGTGGGCATACTTGACGGGTGGGTACTGAATGGTGACCGGTTTGGCCTGGGTGGTCCTCTCTTAAAGTTCCATCAAGTGAGGGCAGGGGCCATTCCTCCCACTCATTAGTTTATCATTTATTGACTGCTGGTCTGCCCATACATCAAGAAAGGTTGCTATTTTTATCAATATTCCAGCTGATTAAACAGCTCATTTGCAGGCTGGAGATGTGCCTCAGTGGGAGAGCACTTGTCTAGTGTGCCTTTGTCCCTGGGCTTCACCCCCACACCTCCTATGTTGCTCCTCAGAGAATAACCCTCTCAGAAGAGGAGCTAACGGTGGACAGATCCCTGTAAGCCTAGAGAGAAGTTTCCAGGGGCCACGTTTTATGGGGACCTAGTTTTCCTATGCAGGAAAGGTGGTGCTATGGAGACTTCCAGTCCCATCTATGAGTGACAGAAAGGAACCTTACCATCTTCATGCTGAACCTGAACAGTCTCTCCCTGAGAAAAATAATTGGCACTGGCGGTATAGCTATTGTGAGCTTCATTTGAGTACAGATTTAAACTGTTATTTTATTGAATATAGTAGCTATTAATTTTAAACATAAGGATATGGTTACTAATTATAGTTCTCTAGCCACCCACTCCATGAAGTCTTTTGGCTGAGCGAAATGCTGCATGTTGAATGGAGTGAAAATAATTTGTATTTGAGCTTTTCAAGTTCTGTTGCAAATCCAGGGGTTGCTTTAGAGTCAATTTATGAAGGAGGACACGGAAAATACTGGAGTGTTTGGTCAGAGAGGGGTGGGTGAGGGAGGAGGGAAAAGTTTAAGCTTTGAGAAGCAGTGTGGTAGAAAGCAGGATAAGGCTGTAGGACATTTTCTGAACCATTGTGTGGTTCAGGGCCATTGTAGTTCCTTGCCCAAAGGAGCTGGAATTTACCATCACTGAAGGTTTTTGAATCCCACTCTACCACAATGTGGACCTCAGCACCTTCTTTTCATGACTAATGCGTATGTCAACATAAAGCATGGCAGATACTAGTATTTTATTCATTTTACTGATGGTATAATTAAAGCTGAGGGTGTTTACATAATTTCCTTGGAATCACACAGCTTGGAATGGGTAGCGATGAGCATCAAACTGACTCCAAAGATGTGTTCTGCAGTGTGAGCCTGGTATTCTTGAGTGCTGCTAGGGAATGAAGCTGACCTGAACCAGGGTATCACTTAGAGTACTAGGGTTCCAGTCCAGATATTCTCTCAAACTGCTGCATTCAGATATAATTTACTCTGCAATAAAAAAACAGAAGAAATGAGGTGGTAGTCATGCAAGGGTTTGAACTGCAGGTGCATCTTCTAGCTGAATTACTAGTACATCAGGCCAGCTTTGAGGTCTTTGAGGATAAAGGTGAAAGCTGGTGGTGGAATGATTTGGGAGAATGGCCTAGACAGATAAAGTGCACATAAAGTAAAGGTGGGTTGGACACCCATTTGGGTGTGGAGAGCAGGAAGCCTGGAAAGTTTCCCCGAGACACCGTGCCTGGAAGTCACATGGTTTAATCAGGCAATTTGGGAACAAGGCAAACAGTGAGCGCTCCCCATTTAGCAGGGTATGTGTTAGTATTCAGGACAATCAGAAAGAAGGTCAGACACATAGGAAATTAACTACCAGGAAAGGCCAATGGGTGATGGGGAGATGGATGGCCTCACACTACTTGTATGTTCTTTTAATAAGTGAAATTATACCATGATTTCATCCACTCACTGCAAATAAGGTTATGCAATTAGGGTCCTGCTGCTGCTAAAAGCTTCCAGAGAGGTTAGTGCACTGGGCAGACAGAATTATGGTGTTTACTTTAAAACTCAAACTTGTTCTCTTTCCAGAGACTTGAAAATGTTCAGTTTTTATGTTTACTGGCTCTGCGTTTTTCTCATGTAGATTAAGATCCAATTTGGAATGAATATATGGCTAGTTTGGCCATAGAGAGCAGAGAGAGGAAGGTGTGGGCACTGAACAGCTGCTTATTGGACAGCGCTTCATGTGAAAGTCTCAGGGTTTTTGTAGGCATTTCATTACAGCCCCTAAAATCATTTATTTAAAGGAGCAAGTGAAATGTTTGTTATTCCATTTAAACTTCTCAAAATTTCAATCTGTGATTTTTAAATTTAGATAAAAGATGTATCTAGCACAAACTTGGCCATCTTAACCATTTTAAGCATACATTTCAGTGGTATTAAATATATTCATTTTTGTGGAATAGACTTCCAGAATTTTTCATTTTCAAAACTAAACATTTATAAACCCATTAAACAATTTCATGTTTTCTCTGCCTTCCAGGCGTTGGCAGCCCCCATTCTAATTTCTGTTTGTATCACTCTAATTATTTCATGAAGGTAGAATCATAGTCATTGTCTTTTCATTATGGGCTTACTTTGGGGTGCCTTTGTGTCATGCCATTCATAGTCCTATGAATAGTGCTATCTTCTTTGAATCCTCATTAACAGTTAACTATTTTCTGGGATTTTTTTTTTAAGTTGCCATCCTAATGGGTATCTGTAGTTTCCTATCTACAGAGTTTAGTATCTACTCTATCAACATATAGTTTGATACCTCTGAAACTTCTGGTTATAGACAAGTATTAATGTATTGTGATTTGATATTCGTCTACTTTTACTGCTGTACTATTTGAAGGGAGGATGATTAGATGACATATATATTAATAGTGTAGTGCCTTAAATAATAGGAAGTATTACATTTTTGTTGATGACTAGTGCTAAGAGATCTCACCTAGGGGTGTACTGAAATAATTGCTGTATAGCTTAATATTATGTTTTTTATTAGTACATGTTTGCAGTACCTAATGTTTACATTCTTTGTGTGGAGTTAGTACGTGTACATGACACATCTTTTTTTTTTTTTTTACATGACACATCTTAATTTCTTTTTCCTCCTCTTCCACCTCCATCTTTTGATCTCCTTCCTATTGAGAAAGATCTCTCACCTTGTTATCTTTTACTTTGCTCTTTGTTTATATATTTTAAAACCAAGAAACTAAATTACTCCCTGAAGCATCAATTTCAACTGAGTCTATGAAAGAAAAGTTATTGCTGACCCTAGATTGGTGGAGGAGACAAGAAATTTGTTCCAATGATTTAATATGTATAGGGGTGCTCCAGCAATGCACAAATAGAAATCTAAAGCTCATGTTGTCCCGTATGAGGTTCTAGCACTACTTATTGATGAATTTACCCTGGGAGTGATAATTCAAATCTTTGGCCAATCAAATGGAAAAATAAATCACTGGGAGTAATGTTTTACTTAGAACCCATTAAAGCAATTTGTGACAATTTTTCCAGGGATAAATACCTACCTTTCTGCAGGAGAGTAAATGTAGAAGTGGGAAGACCTTTATGAATGTGCTGGTGAGGCTACGAGAGAATGCATACAGCATAATACAGTCTTTCAGAGGACTCAGCAGTAGCCATAAATCCATTTATGAACAATTCAAGTAATAAAGCTTTGTGGGATACCATTAGTTTTCAATAATGATGTTTTTTAAAAAAAAAATCAGAGGTTTAAATGTAATACATGAAGAAATGGGACATTAAAAATTTGAATAAGTAAGTATTACTTCTCCGTGGACCCAGCAGATTCCCTTATTATTTTATTCATTGTTCATGTTGTTGCATTTTAGTTACTCAAATGGGAAAAGAGACATATTCCAGGAAAGAGCTTGTTGCTTGTACTGTGTGGTTTGAAACCTGCTGTGGTTTTCCACAAGCTGCCTACATTTTGGAATGCTGGAGGAACAGAGAAATCCGAAAGTCATGGGCTGTCATTTTATGTCATCGTGAGCAGGGCAGTGGGCAGGCACCAAGCTTGCCACTTGCCTCGGTCCTCAGCCTGTGCTCCTGTCTCTGACCTGCTGCTGTGTGGGATGCCCAGGACAGGAATGATTGTCATAAGACCATGTCTTACACAGGGCCTCGTGCTAAGAGATGCTCGGGAAATATTTGGCATGAATCCTCATTTTATGGAAATGCAGGACGTCTCCTCTGATTCTTTGAACATCATCTCTCAAATAATCCTAGCAGGGTAGCTGTTTCCTGTTCTTGACCCAAGCAGGGGAAAATTTGTCTTTGATAGCACAAGTCCAGAACAGCCATTGTCAATGTCACGACCCTGTTTGCTTCTCCAAGGCTGCACCTGTGTGTGCTCCCCAGGACTGCAGATGAAGCAGGAATGGGTATGTGGGACTGTGAGGGGTCCTGGTGCACTGCCTGGCTCTAAGCCCACCGTCCCTTGGAGTTATTGCTTAAACTCCATTCTGCTCACTTCCAATTTTCCTGAAATGGCCTGCAGACACAGTGAGGTTAGTGGAGGACCAGAAGCCTGCTGGGTTAGCTCAAGGGCCTTCTGCTTCTTTCCTCTGATGCTTTCTGGACCACATGGAAGACAGCACCTGTATTTAGCATCATACTGAGACCTTGCAGCATCACTTTTTTCTATTACTGCATACTTGTTAATAACAGGGAGAAAACAGTTCTGTCCTCCATGTAAGTGCCCTTGCCTCACACAGGTAGACATTTAAAGATTTAGTTGATTTTATTTAAAATCTAAGTTTAGCAGTTCTTGGTAGGTGAATCATGTTTACTCAAGGGTTTGTAATTCAACCCCTGTTCTTTCAACATAAAATTAATCTTTCCCAATAGGTACTACTGCCCAACTGGAGAAGGTTGGGAGCTATTGGCAGATGGTTAGCTATATTCATTAGTAGTTTTTTTTTTTCCTTGAAAAAGTCAGGCATTTTGGTAGGAGAATATATTTTGCAGATTCTATCAGGTTTCCTTTGGCTGTATTCCAATTTGTGAGCTTGAGGAGCTTCTATGCATAATCATTGTGGTTGATGTGAAGGAAGTATGAAGTATACTATCCTCACCTTTTCACAATAAAAAGAACGTGGCTTGTTGCCCTCCTCTCCCGTCAGCTGTCAGGCTTGAATGCCTGCCCCAGTTTTCTCTGTGGTGTGTTGTGTTGGTGGGCTGAGTGATGGGAGCTGGCACCAGCCCTAAGCCTGATTGCCAGCTGCCAGAAACATCCTGAAGCTCTTGTCACAGATATCTAAGGAAACAGGATGTTCTGGCTTGTGTCTAGATGCTCCCCCAAAGCCTCATGCGGTCACTGCTGAGGATTTTCATACGTGGCTGGGTTAGGATGAATGTGGATTAAGAAGTGATACTGGAATTAACTGTGTGATTCTGGGATTAAGGGTGCCCCACCCTGGGGTGGGTGGTACCACCCAAAAGGTTTACAGCCTTGACGGAATATAAAAGGAAAGGTGGAAGACAGGCTTATGTTGCTTCTGCTTACTGCCAGTTTGCTACTTTGCCACCATCTGCTTGCCTTACTTTGTCATGAACAGCTTCGTCTCTGCATTCTTCCTCTGCCACATTCCCTGCCTGGGAGCCAGCCATGGACTGAACCTGTATGACACATAAGCTCTTCTCATCTAACTCTGGGTGTTGAGGATTTTGTCTCAGCACTGGAAAAAGTAATGAGGGCATAGGGACAGGCTTGCCTTTGGGTTTCAGTACTTGGATTTCTTGCCTGCTTTCTCTTTAAGTCTCCCATTAAGAAATGGATGGAAAGTGCAGCTTTCAATTTCCGTGATTTTTTTTGAAAATGAATTTACTGTGTTACTCTAACAAGAAAGTTGTTTGTTTTGGTAAAAATATTCCCAGTGTGCAAATGCTCAGAAGCCCCAGTGAACAAGAAGGTCTGTGTGGGTCGCCAAAGGATATCATTGGAAGGCAAAATAAAACTGGCTCCTAGGTGGCTAATGATCATTCTCTGTCATGTCTGGAAGATACACAGCTTCTCTGGGCAGGAGTCTATTGCATGGCAGCTTCATGAAGCCCTGGAGAATGTATCTGGGTTTTCCATGGTCATTGAAAAAGGTGTTGGTGAAGGCGTATTGGCTGAGCTAAAGTTGAGTAGTAGCTGGACTAAAAATATTAAAAATGCATTATCTCATAGACCAGGAATATAGCTCAGTGGCAGAGGCACCTGTCTGGCAGGTTCAAGGTGCTGAGTTCAATCCCTGATACTGGAAAAGAAAAGCATTCTCTCAAAAAAATATTGTGAATGGCTGGCCAAATAGCTCAGTGGATTAAAGCACCTGAGCAGGCTCAGTCCCTGGGCTTGTTGTGCTGGCCCTGCCCCTGGGGCACACTGAAATGGCAGTTGAGACTGGGCATGGTTTTGCATACCTGTAATCCCAGCTCTTGGGAGGCTGTAAACAGGTGGATCACTGCGAGTCTGATCTAGTAGTGAGACCCTGAAACCCTTTGGACTCTTCCCTAAAATGCAGAAAAGAATAAAAAAGAAAAAAATATTGCATTCTTTCATTTGGGCTAGATGAGTCTTAATGAAGTTTGTGTATTCACATTTGAAGTCCACACAATTCTGGTACTCTGAAGGATGTTTTGCATTTATTGGGAAAAAATAGATGAAATTAGTGTATTAGTTAAAAAAAAAAAGCTCTAAATTGTGTGGTGCATCAACAGAATTTTACAAGTTTTCAACTTGGCAAGGATTGCAGTGTTCATTCTTGAGCAAAGCACCATTTAAAGTCTGTCTTTAACATAAATGTGTATTTTAACATGTATTTCTTAGAAATAGATAATGGGGGAACACTGCAGTGTTAAATTTACTCTAAAACTGAAATATATCTCTTTGAAATGGTTTGGATGAGGGTTTGAGCACTTACGTAATTTGTTGATAGAACTACCCGTGCCTCCAAGAAGGTTCCACTCAATTATATATTATGAAAATTAGTTCTGACACTAATTCACAACACTAATTCACTTTCCATGTCTCTTTTGAGTAGACGGATGATATACAGCATACAGGAAGATTTTTCTGGAAAATAGACTAATCAAAATAGACTGCTAACAGCAAGTACAGGTCAGTGTTTGTATTATTTACAGGTACATTGAAATTACACAAAAAGAAAAATATTTGGAAGGGAAAGAATTTCAATCTATTCAGTGTTTAAAAAGACCTTCTAGCTGTGAGATTGTGTTGACTGTATCTCATTGTTAGTTAATTAGTTCCTTTGTAGTTGTATAATTTATTCAAATCACTGCATTTTAGGGCATTCTTTTAGTCTGAAGGTTGTCAAACATTTTAATATTATAATTTGAGCTTTGAGAACTAGTTTATATAAATGAGGGAATGCAGGTAATAAGTGTCAC
Source organism: Ctenomys sociabilis (assembly GCA_004027165.1). Classification (NCBI taxonomy): domain Eukaryota; kingdom Metazoa; phylum Chordata; class Mammalia; order Rodentia; family Ctenomyidae; genus Ctenomys; species Ctenomys sociabilis. The sequence goes on from PVKA01004210.1 coordinate 48,300, forward strand.
CTGAATTCTGCCTTTCCTTCCACCCTGGGCTTTAAAGCTGTGTGACTGTGTTTCCATGTGATCATCCAGGATGAGTGTCCAGGCCTTCCTCTGTTACCTGATATTACATTTTTTCATTTATCTGCCTTTTGAAAAGTTGGTTATGGTCGTCTCTTATTAGTGCAGATATTCATTTCATTTTATCTCCACCATCAATAAGGACAGAGGAAGAGATGGCCAAAATCCATAGAGGTTAATTTTGTTCCTTGTTAGTTGGTTTGATGTCTGGGAAGTGTATAATTCTTTGTTGAAATCCAGTAAAGCCCAAGACTTTACTTTTGGGGTAACTTTTGGACATAGCATATAGAAGTCATGTCTAGTGGGAGTTTAAAAAGCCTTGTGATGTCCACGTGTGAAAAATGGAATACACTAAAGGGGGGGGGGAGGGTGGAGTTCCTTCACAAGCTTGTTGGAAATCATGGTTGCTTCCATGAGGCCTCCGAGCATACTCTGTGGATCTTGTGCCATCATTACTGTGTACAGAGCAGGTAGCACCCTCTATCTCAGAATCCTGTGTGCCGTGTCTGTTCTATTGATGAATTGAATGTGACAATAAGGACTATTCATGCTCAGGGGAGGAAGCACTTAGCAAAATGAATGTCTCTTGCAACATTAGTATGTCCAGTAGCTTTGTATGATGTGTCCTCTTATCTTTTCTCCTAGGAATTGTAAATGTTAGGTATGACTGCCATTTCAGAAAATTCAGTATTTGACAATAGGCTTTTATTTAAATGTATTTATTTATTGACAGCTCAGCCCACCTTGAAGGCAGGGCTGGCATGGCATGTGCTACTGGGGATTGAACCACAGTCCCCTTCCCCTGCCTAAGCTTACCTAAGCAGGTGCTTTAGACTGCTGAGCTATCTCGCTTGCCCATATTTTTTAGATAGGTGTGTGATCTCTACTCCATTTCAAATGAAATCAGAAGTCTTCAAGAAATCAGACTCCACTGACAGATTCTATAGATCTGTCTATTGTCATCTACTTTGTTCCTTTTCCCTCCCTCCCTTTTTCTCTCCCTCCTTCTTTCCTTTCCTTTCCTTCCTTCGTTCTTCATTCCACCCACCCATCCATCCATCCATCCATCCAGGAGAGCTAATTGGTGTTTTCCAGTGTACCAGGAATGATGGCAGGCTGGAGTGAATGTGAGGACTGCTCAACATCCCTCTGGTACCTTTCATAAACATTTATAGCAAATATAACAAAAATAATGGATTTCTACCTTATAAGTATGTCTGTCTTTGTGTCTGTCTCTGTCTCTGTCTCTGTCTCTTTCTCTCTGTCTTTGTCTCTATCTCTCTGTCTTTCTGTCTCTCTCTCTCTCTCTCTCTCTCTCTCTCTCTCTCTCTCTCTCTGTACTAGGGATGGAACCTGGTATCTTTTGTGTGTTAGCCAATGACTCTACCAATGAGCTACATTTTTAGTCCTTGTCTTTAATTTTATAGAGAATATAAAGAGGCATTTTTATATTGCTTAAAACAATGTCTGGGGCTGGAGAGATAGCTTGGCAAGTACAACACCTGGGTTCTATCCCTGGTACCCATGCCTTGCAGGCCTGGAACCCCTAGACACACCATGCTGGCCACCAAAACCAGGTATGGTGGTGCATGCCTGTAATCTCAGTGCTCCGGAGGCTGAGACAGGAGGATCACTATGAGTCTGAGCTGCATAGTGAGACCCTATATCAAATAAATAAATCAGTGTCTATCTTTAACATTATTTGGGATTTCCCAGTATAAACAATTCATAAAAAATTCATAAATGAGAACCCAGACATTGCTAATCTTTGTGACTTATCCCTGAAAACTACTAAGTTATGTTTTCCTGGTTTCAGGTATACTTTGCAGTTCCCAAAAATGTTAAATAAGTGTGAAAATTTAAGAAAAATCTGTCTGAGCCTTTAATAATGATATGTTGTTATGCCTGGCTTCTGAGAGCAGTTGTATAAATGTTGCTCAAGTCCATTGACATTGTGAAGTAATTAAACTCTTGAACATCACAGTAAATGGCTTCCTCACGTGGGTCCCCTGGTCTAGGGCTTTGCACTTACTTGCTTAAATATGCTTCTCTCTCTCTGAGCCAAAGTGAGTTGATGATTGCCCTAACTCTATATATCTGTGTGTATTATTTTAAAATTTCATTTTATTTTTGTTGGTACAGGTTTACAGTACATAATGATTGTATTTCTCATGGGGAGTCACCACATGCACATAACACATTTTAGTTCATTATTTGGGCGTAAAATTTTTTTAGATAAGTGTTTTTAGATTATCTGTGTTCTTACTGTACTGGAAAACAGTGAAAGGCTTCCTGGAGTCACTTTAGTTTCCTGCTCTCTGAGACTTCATGCGACTGAACGTTGAAGAATGAATACCACAGTCCCTGCCAACTTACGAAATTATAAAATTCTATCAGTGCATCATAAAATGCAGTGCTTTTAAACTGACGTGCTAATGTAACTATAAGAAGGAGAAATTTACCTTTCCTTCCAGGAAACACACACCATCCTCTAGAGTAGCAGAATTACGTATGTTTTCAACATGAATGTGCAAACTGCAGTAAGTCTCAATCTAGCACAATTCCTGACGTATGTCTAGGTCTGAGTAAGTAATGGGCAAGTGAGTAGATAAGTCAAACAAGTGAACAAAATGATGACCAAAGGCCATAATTCATAACTTTTAATTCCTTGGGATATGACCCTTTCTAAAGGTCTTTAAGATCAAACTAATTTTCACAGTAATACAAGGTTTTTACAGCCATTTTTACTGTGTTGGATATTTTCTGATGGCGTAAAGGTGTTGGTGGCAACACAGGTCCTCCTATGAACCCAGGTAGTGACATCATAGTCTTCTCTACCAGCCACTTGCATTGATAAAGACATGACAGTTTCACTTAAGCGTGAGTTGCTGAAGCATTCAAAAATATTTTATAATGCCTTGATTCTTGAATTCACATTTTTGATACTGTGTTTAGTGAAATGGGAAATTTGTATGACTTGCCCTGTAGCAGTGTCAGAGAGTATTGCTGTCACATAGGGTGACAGACAGACAAATCGTGGTTATTCAGACTTGGCCATAAGGCTGATTATTTTCTTTAAAATACAATCAGCTTGCAAACTTCAAGAAAAATAGCTGATAGCAGTTGGCTTAAGCCTTTGGGAATCGCCGCTGTAGGATCAGTGGAGAGCTGTACCTCGGAGGCAGAAGGAGCCCTACGTGTGGTGCACGCCTGCAGGGATTCCTCTCGGAGGGACGTGGAGTCTGCTGTCTGGCATCTGGACTTGGTGAATTTTTGAGAATTTTCTTGTTTTACTAGCAAGGTGTATGGGTTTTATGCTTAGGTTAATAATTTCATAAAAGTACATCATCCTTTTTATTAGTACTTGTCTGCAGTCCATAATTATTACATTCCTCCTGGGGAATTGGCACATGTAACTCTTTCTCTGTTTGTAAGGAATGTGCAGTAACCAGAGTAACTTTCCTACCCTTGCCCTCAATGCAGAATGCTTCACCTCTCATTCAGAGCATGTGGGGATTTCTCCTCATCAACAACCAATCAACTCTTCAGCAGATACCACTATTAGAGGCAGGAAAAACAAGTATTTTTTCCTAGCTCAACATTTCTCACATCAAATGTGTATGGGTTTCCCCCACATACCATGCAGTCCTCCACCAGACGCCAGCTGGGTGTTCTCTGATTCATTTCAGTTCTGATGCTGGCTGCCAGGAAGCAGCATAACAACCCACAGGTTAAGGGCTCAGTCCCACAAACCTCCCTCCATGCCAGGTACCAGTTTCATGTACCAGCCTGTGATCTGTGCTTCTGGCCCACTAGCTATAAATTGGGGGTCCTACAACTCTTTTCTTGGTAAAGGAAAATTAATTTGGTAGAACAGCATTCAAAACTCAAAGATGTAGTTAAAAATTACTGCTGGCATATTCTAAAAGCATGGCAGAGGGTACAGACAAATATGCAAATGGAAGAGATGCACCAGGCAGAGTATGCAAGGAGGCATGTACATCATCCATACTCTTGATAGAGTGTCCCTCTCCTGGCACCTCCCCATGCCCATAACCAGGAAGCTCGCAGAACCTCTGCACTCCGGACTTTTGTAATGACTTCATTATGTAGACATGACTAGGCTATAGGGGATCAGCTTGGCCTCTAGCCCCTCTGCTCCTTGGAGGTCAGAGAGAAGGGCTGAAATTTCCACCTCTGTAGTAGTCAAATGTTCCTAGCAATCAGCCCCAACCCAAGGCTTATTCTGTAGTCTAGCAAGAATCCCCTTATTGGAACCACAAAAAAATTCCTAACATTCTTGTTTTTATTTTTGTTTTATTGAAGTACAAATATCAATGAGATAGTTTTAAGATACCTTGACAAGATAGATTTGATAAATTAATACATTGCAAACTGTTTTCATAATGTTTTGGTATCATAGAAGGTGCATACATGATATTATACTTACAGACATTATACCGTATGTCTCTTATCAGTAAATTAAGAGAGTGTGGCTATTTGCGTATCTTATTTTTTATACCTGAATTACATCAAAGGTTCAATAATTAATACTTTCTACCTTGTTATTTTCCTAGTGGTTGTCCATAGTACTAGAAACCGACATAATATCCTGTCCAACCACCATAAGTGCAAATCTTGCCTCTTGTAGAATTATGTAGAAGCACAGTGTTATCTATCCCAACTGTACTGTCCATACACACACATCATGATTCTTCCTTTCTAATATTCTTGTTTGCAAGGGTTTTAGGCGCTATATGTCTGAAACTGATATAATAAATGTATCTCACTATATTGCAGTATCACAGTCTGCTTCACATGTACATATTTAGGGATGGCTTGGGATTTCTTAGCATGACATCTTGGCATGATTCCAGTGCTTTAGAACTTTGGCTGCTAACTACATGGTTTGTGTTTAAGCATGACAGTGATTCAAGAAGATATTAGGCATTGTACTAAAGTAACTAGATAAAGTACAGAAGGTAGTTTAACAAGTACATCATAGCTTGCTGGTCCATGCAGTACTATGAAACCACTGAAAATATTGTTGGTTTTTTTTTTTTTTAAATCTTTTATTTGGTACAGGCTCTTGTTACACAGCTTGTAGAGATCCTCCTGTCTCAGCCTCCCCAGTGCTGGGATTACAGATATGGCACCCCATGCCTGGTTTTGGTGGCCAGCATCATGTCCCCTGGGTTCCAAGACCAGCACAACAGTACTGGGGTTCATACCCGGGTCCTTGTGCTTGCCAGCCAGTGGCTTAGATTGCCAAGCTATATCCTCAGCCCTAGAAAATACTGTTTTTAAAGACTAGTGAGTAACATAGGCAATGTTAAGAGAAATGGCAGGATATAATATCTTTAAGTGGATTGCAGTATACCCACAGAGTATACCCATAAAAGCCCGGAAGCAAGGGCACCCTCAGAAGGATACGCACTGCATCTCCTGGTGCTGGTATAATGGATAAGTTTTTATTATGTTTTTCTACACTTTCCAAATTTTCTAAAATGGGTTTGGGTTCCTTTTATAGTTAGAAATTTAAATCAACTTTTATTTTAAAAAAAGAACAGCTCTGTTTCCTAGGCAAATGCATAATCTCCACTGACTTCAAACTCACCAATGTCACATAGTTAACAATGACTGAGATAAAACGATGCTATCGTTGAATTTCAGTTTTGGTGTGATATTCATTTGGAAAGTGGGAAGGCTCCGGAGACTTCTAGGGATGGTCTTCTGTAGAGAGTGGTCTGCAGCTGACCCATGCAGTGCTGCGTCCCCTTTGCTTGCAACTGAAGGGCACACTTTGGTAATTTTCCCAGCAATGTAGGACAGACTAAGTTATGTGCAAAGTAGGGGGTTTCTCAGCTCTAATTTATTAACTTTCAACACAGAGGGCCCTGCAAGTCCTAATCTCTTCCTTCTGAAACAGTAGAGGCAGAGGCGAGAGGTTTTAAAACCAGCCTGTGATCCAAAGAACATTCTTTAAGCATTCTTTGTTCCTGCAAAGATCAAAGATTTCCTTAAATTGATGTCAGAGAGTCAGAAAAAGTTTATCTTCAGAGAAAAACTGTTGTAAGCTCTCTGGCTTTAAATGCCTTCAGCTCAGTTGTTTTCTGGGAAGATTGGGTGACAGGGTACTTTGCCTGGCTGTTGTAAATCACCAACAGCTGTGCTTTCTGGATTGCATATATTCTGATATGCCCAGTGTTTTGTAGGATTCTTATATACACCTAGTATATAAAATGCCCTAGTGGGCATTTTGTGACTGTTGGCTCAATACCCTTTCCTGCAGCTGTGGGTTTTTCTTAGTCATCTGTAAATGGTTTGAGTTTCCAATGAGGAAAGGGCCAACATCACTACTATCTGCACCTATTCAGGAAGACACCAGACTGGAGGTTACAGGTGACCTCCACACTAATAATAAGGTTCTAGAGCCTGGCAGGATGGTCAGCCACGTCCTGACCAGCTGAGAGAAGACACACCCAGGAAAGGGTGGGGGCATGGGCTGTACATAAAGTCAGAACAGAGTTGATGTAGAGCAGTTGCACTCGTGTTCCTAAGAGGCTGGGGTGGGAAGCGGAGATGGGCAGGGAATGTGGCAGGAAGTGGCTGCTGGAGATGCTTAGCCAGCAGCTGGAAGCTGATGTGCTGGGCTTCCAGAGTCAGCTAGAGTGGCCTATGCAGCCTCTTTTGAGCCCTTTCAAAGGTGTAACAACAGCTGGCAAGTGTTTATCATGTGCCAGGCACTTTATCTAGATTGATCACCTCAGTCTGCGTAGGAGTCTTGAGTGAGCATTGTGCTTCACTAATTTACATATGAGGAAGCAGATGCCAACAAAATCGAACATGCCACATTCCTGGAAAAGGAGGTGCCAGGATATGACCCCTGGCAAGCTGGCAAGCTTGCGTGGCCTCCTACTTCCTCCGTTCCAGGAGGTCCCCTGCTCTTAGTAAGGATTGCTCCTTCTGGGTGCTAGAAACTTCATTGGGGACTCCTCTCATTTCACGTGAAGACAAGGTTCTGGAACTCAGGTCTTTTTTGTTTTTAATAAAACAAATACATTTGAAGATTGACTCTATAGGTACTTTCCTAGAGTTTACTGCATCATTAAACTTGAGTATAATTATAGATACATAGCTACTGCAGTACCAAAAATTAGTTTGGCTGAACCTTGACCTTGTTCCCTAAGGAACTGTGACATTGCCAGCCAGGTGCAATAGAAGAACTTACATTTATCCAAGTCATCTTTCTTTGCCCATTCCTGTCTGTGGTTCATTCATTCTGAGGCTGCAAGAATTGTTTGGGGCCATTCCCACTTGTGGGAACTTGCGATGTCTTCCTGTAATTGCTCTGGGCTCACGTTCTAAGTTGAGCAAGACCTCATCAAATGCACTTGCAGAGAGAGTCTGCATCTCTTTCCTTAATTGCGCACCATCTCACCATCAGAGGTTAGTCGGGTCCCTCTGCCTCCAGGGTTGTTGTAAAGCTACAGCTACCTGCTAGTCATTACTTAGGCCCAAAGTTTGGTTTATTGCTTGGCTGCCTCTCAGACAGGAGAGGTGAAAAGCATGACTTATCCTGCTAGAAACACATATTTCTCTATTGTACTTTAAATATTGGTTTTTTTTTGGGAAAAACAAGACTTAGTTCAGTCAACCCTTTGTATGTAGTCTTTGTATGGAAATAAGGCCTTAGTCTGCAGGATTCTTGGGCTCTTGGATTGTGTTCACTCTTACTTTCACTTTGACTCCCATATTAGTAATACAAACCATGTTAGGCAGTGTAAGAGCCTTACGTAGGCTGCATGTATTGTTTTGGAGCATCCCTTGGAGCAAGGTGGTCTGTCTGGACAGTACAGAGTTCAGCACGTGCCTCTGAAACCTGCAGCAAGCTGGCACTTTACTGTCTTTTGTCAAAGCTATGGCCGGGCGTGGTGGCGCATGCCTGTAATTCCAGCACTCGGGAGGCTGAGGCAGGAGGATTGTTGTGAGTTCGAGACCAGCCTGAGCTACAAAGTGAGCTTAAGGCCAGCCTGAACTGCATAGTGAGACCCTGTCTCAAAAAGACAAAAAAAAAAAAAAAAAAAAAAAAGCTATGTTCTCCCATTTGGAAGGAAGAGCAGGGGAGATGCAAGGATAAGACCAATTGGAGTAGATGATGATGGCTTGCAGATTTCTGAGGAATGAAGAGTTCTAAAAGCTCTGAGGCAAAATCGCCTCCTTGCAAATGAGTTTAAATGAATAGTCTTGGAGACAAGTGGAAATCTTCTTGGATGATAAAAGAGCAGGCATAAATCTTTCCATTTGACATTCGCTGATTGACCCTGTCTGCACTGAACTTACTGAGCTAGAGGAATGTGTAGTAAATGTGCTTGTTCAAGAAGTAGAGACAAGGCTGGGGAGATGGCTCAGTAGAATAAGCACTTGCCTTGCAAGCACAAGCCCTGAGTTCAATCCCCAGTTCTGGCACCAAAAGAAGAAGAAGAAGAAGGAGAAGAAGGAGAAGAAGGAGAAGAAGGAGAAGAAGGAGAAGAAGAGGAGAAATAGAGATAGTCACTCCTGTCTGGGAACGTGTTCCTATGATTACAAAGCATTGGTTTTGCCTAAGCTTTGGAATAGAGAGGAGTGAGAACTCTTTAGTATCAGAAAAGGACTCCTTTGATAAAGGCTTTACCATTATGAGACCTTTTTATTTCCCCTTAAGTGTATTTAGTATAGGGTGTACAGATCTCACTACACAGATCAGACTCATAGTGATCTTTCTGTTTTCAGCCTCCCAAGCACTGGGATTAGAGGCGTGCGTCACCACACCCGGTCTTAATTGACAACTCAGAGTGCCCTAGGGGTGGGGACCAAATGGCATACAGTGATATGAGACCTCTTTTAGGTGAGAAATACACTCAGATGATCTCTTTGTGCCTGAAGTTCTAAAATTCAGTGACGCCCTCATGCCCTACGTTCTTCCTCTTTCTGTAGCTTCAGATTCCCTTCACAGAGAGAAATTAACCCTGGAAAGCAAAACAATTGGAATTTCTACTGGCTTGGTGATTATACTTTTTTAATTTTAAACTACCACAAAAAGTGGAATTCTTAGATTCTGAATTGGTTCACAACTCTCTGATGACACAGTTCAAATGTTACATAATGGATTTTAGGCATGGCACTCAAAAGGGCTGATTTGACTGCTTTAGTCTTAGTCCATAGGCAAGCAGTCTCCTTGTGCTTGTTCTCAGGAGGCAGAGAAGTGAAACCAGAGGGCTTTGTTGGGTAATTTAGAGAAAATTTTAGAAGGGTGTTGGCATTTTGGGGAATTTGTAGCTGTGGCTCATTGGCTCCTCTGACAAGAGAAAAAGGTGCTGCTTTCAGAACCAAGTTTGGAGGGGCTGTCCCTTTGTCCTCTGACCACTTATATTGTCAGTTTGTATAAATTTGTCAGCACTCAATCACAACAGGGTTTTTTGTTTTGAGTATTGTTCAACATTACAGGGAGGGATACTCCTAAAATTCCTTTCTCTTTACCCTTTCTTTTCAGCTGCTGTATTAGTTTGCCAGAACAAAGTACCCCACATGTTCATTTTATCACAGCTTTGGAGGCTGGAAGTCCAGGGTAAAGATATTGGCCTCTCTTCATGGCATGTAGGTGGCTGTCCCCTTAACATGCAGTCTGTGCATGTTTGTGACCTAATCTCATTTTATGATGACACCAATTATGTCGGATTAGAGTCTATTTTAATGATCCCACTCAACTGCCTCTTTAAAGATCTTTCTCTACATGAGGTCACACACTCTCAAGTACTGGGGATTAGGAATTCAATCTATGAGTTTTGCAAAGAAGCACAATTCTATTCCTAATACCTACTTCATGTTTTCTTTGTGAATCTGTAGTTCTAGGAATCCTGAAGTAAATTTCTCTCTATTTTAATAGTTCAAAATGACTCCACACACAGTTATTTGATGTTTCATGATTAGAATGTGAAGTCCACATGAAAGGGATTTTGCCTGTTTTCATGAAATTATAACTCTAGAATGTAGAACAGAGAGTAAACTCTCAGTAAATATTTGTTATGTGTTGTTGGGTGAATGCATGTTGTAGATAAAAGGAAGTTAAAGAATGCCTTAAAGAGTCAAGAGTTTCAAAAATGTTTTAAGTGGTCAAAAAAACAGTGATCATTTCTGTTGGCTTTAGGCTGTGGGCAAACTCCTCAAGTACCGAGTGTCTCACTGCAGACAGTAGGACAGACTTCTCATATCCAGCCCCCTCTTCACAGACAACATCATTATGATTTGGAACAGAATAGATTCCAGTATAGGTCATTATTTTGTGTGCTATAACACCCAGTTTTGAGATGGTCATTGGATTATGTTATGCTTTAGATCTAAAATGCCTCCAGAGATCTCATGATCAGGGGATCAGCTCTCTGGGGGATCACCATGGCTCCAACTTCCTCAATGGGTTGACAGATTGGCCAACTCCTGATCTGATGGCGTTTGGGGGCATGATGGACACTTTGGCCTGGTTGAAGGAAGTAGGTAGCAGGGTGTGACCACAGGGTCTGGGTCTTGTCCCTGGCCTTGTATCTCTGACACTCCCCCTTGGCTCTGTGTCCTGGCCGCTGTGAAGTGAGCAGCCTTGCTGCACTGCGTTCCTCTACCATGAGGCTTTGCCACTCCCTTGTCAACCTGAAGCAGTGGAGCTGGCTGACCAAGAATGGAGCCTCTACACCATGAGCCAGAGTAAACCTCTGCTCCTTTAATTTGTTTTTTTCAGGAATTGGGCTGCAGGGACAAGAGGCTGACTAACAGATTACGAGAGCAGTGGTAAATTCATTTATTTAATGAACACAGAGTGAACATGTTCACTTTCTTCAAGGTGTCACTACAGAGAATGGAGGTGCTGCTGGAACTCTGGACTCCTGTTTGCAAAAGCATGAGAGACTATAGGGTACTTTCATTTCACTTTTGATACCCAGATAATGTTACCTAAACAGAGAGCAGGGAGGAGGCTGTCACTGGAAAAAGTCCAGTGGGCATTTGCTTATTTTTTTGCTCAGATTCCTGCCTGATGCAACTTTTATGTACCACAATAAATAGCTGTGCTCAACCTCAGTGTGATCTTGTATTTAAATATTTTTGATTTTGGGGAATTTCCAGACTTGAAATTTTAATAATTCAGAATGGTTGTTTTCAACCTTTATAAACCAAAGATTTCCTTTTTGACCAAGAAAGAATTTGATGACTTCCAGAGATCTTTAGAGGCATCATTTACACATGATAATTGTGAGCCAACTCAGAAGAAGGTCTCCTAAGGGAAGTCACCCGTTGGTCCTGGTCACTGCATATACTTGAAGCAGGCTATTACTGAGGCTTTTAATGCATGCTGGGTTTCTTCCCAGCTAATCTGCACCAACAATTATGCTTTATTGGAGTGGCCTTTCCCCAGGTGAGAAACACAATCATATTATGCAATGAAAAATACTTGAAGCGCACTTATGGTTCTAGACTCTTACACAGATAGCTCTAATTACACTGGAAACGCTCCTGTGGAGTTGAATGTGTTTAAGAATTCAATCTTTTAAGTGCAGGTGATGTCAGTTTTTGAAACAGCACGGTGTTGCTCTGTGCCACTGTGAGTCCTTCCTTAGCTGCAATGTACTTTAGCTAATAGAATCAAGTGCTTCTGTTCAGATTTTTTAAGAGCATAAAAATGCTGTTTATTAAAACAATTCTCTCTGGCACTTTGTAGCATTATGATAATGCTGCCTTAGCAGAAGTGAAGAGCAACTGTACACTCCTCCCGGGAAACAAGGGAGGAGGGTCACTGCCTGGCCCTGAAGGAGCCCTCATTTTTGTCAGGCAAGGACTGCCTCTTACTGTGTGCCACACACCCAGATATCTTCCTGGTGGTGAGCTCAGCCAATATTCCAGACACCAGGCATGACTTTTCTTCATCCTTCTAGCAATTCATATATTTTAAAAAAATTACTTAAAATAACTTAGCAATAGGGAAAGTTTTCCAAAGCTAGAAAATCAATTTTCTAAAGAGCCATTAAATAATCCAAATTTATCTTATTGCTCCTATAGACAGCTTCTGTAGCACATAGTGTGATGTTTCTATATTGCTTCTAAATCAAATAGTATAGTAAAATGTAGCTTGTCAATGTTCAAGAGATAGGTGTTGGTCCCATTGCCCGCAGACACAGCATAAGCAGCACAGTTTTTGGTTCACTTGGCTAGAGGCTTCAGCGCCACTGAATGCTGCTAGGTTCCTCCATCAAGTCCCACCTCCATGAGATTCTTCTTCCTCCTTGCCCGAGGGTCTTTCACATATGGTGGTACATGAGAGCTTGGCCTTCTCTGCCCTCTTACTGCTGCTTGTCTTATGTAGGATTCTTTTCTTCAGCTTCTTCTGAGTGAGCCTTTTGTTTTCTCCCTCCTGTGCAGCCAGGCCAGACCTTCCCAAGATGCAGTGACAGGAATGTTTGTTTATGCTGCTTATTGTGTGCAGAAAACTTGTCAACTCCGCATCAGCCTGTTGTTGAGGCCTTTTCATTGTCAGCATTGTCAGTGACTGTATTCTGGCAGTGCTGTGGAAACAATTGCAGTGCAAGGTCCACACATAATACCTTCTAAGAAGAGAAAAATCATGGTGTTTCTGTGACCTGCTTACCTGTTAGAAATGGAATAATATTGTGTAGGAAGCAATTAAAAGGAGCTTAGAATGGGAAGTTTTGTTTCATATTTTAAATCTAGTAACTCAAGCCAGCATATGGCTTGTTTGCATGTGCCGTATCTTTTTGAATACTGTTAGGTATCTTCATAGGATAATCCTCATGCAAACAACATGAATTTGTGGGAACAGGAATTTTTTTTCCTAGCTTGCCATTTCAGGGCCATCCCATGGTAGACAAACACTCTTAACCCTGAGCTACTTCCCCAGTCATAGTAATGGTCCTGAGAGGATTCTTACTAGTGCAGTTTAGGAAGAGGAAGGAGATTGGCATGCTAGGAATGGTTCCTTGGTACGCATTTCATCCAGGTGAAGTGTCCTTGTGACCCTGGCTTCATGGGGGCAGGGAGAGTCCCAGTGTGGCCACATCACTGCGCAGCTGCAAGTGGCTGGGTCATGCAGATATCAAATCCAGGCCTCCCAGATCCATGTGTGATGTCTTGTTCTACATTGATCAGCAACAGGAAATGAGAAAGATGTGTTATATAGAGGAAAACTCAGAGGGCGTTTCAGGGCAGGAAGGCAGCAGAGGAAAAGTATGGAGTTGGGGTGGCCTGAACAGAGATGTTCAGGAACAGTGAACAGACAGAGGAGAGGTGCTATGTGGGCCGGAGGCAGAAGTTTTCAGAAAGTCAGGGCCTTCTGCCACATCAAACGCAAACAGGGGAACCTTGGTAGGCTTTCTGTGGAGAGATGTTAGTGGGTAATAGCTTGCACATGGTACTTCACCATCAAGTGAGGCAGGCTGTTTTGATCAGAGTCTATGGTAGGGGTTCAAGATTTGGAGTGACATCACTGGACCAGGTGTGTCATGAGCATCCAGGAGGAAGGATGCCAAGGAGGCAGGGAGGAGGGGATGCAAGGTACAGACTGGTATAGAGGAGAGACTGTCTGGTGTGTACCAGGTGCTGTAGTCAGTGAGCTTGTAGGTAGGAACTTGGTGAGAGATGGGCCTGAGAGAGTCAGCTGTATACAGAGGAAAGGGCACAGAGACCAAGTGAAGCGCTAATCTAAGCCACACAGCTTAGAAATGTAAATGCAAACACAGGAAAAAGGATAGAAAGTTAAGATGAGCATGGATAGATTAGAGCCCTTCCTCCCAGAAAATACACCATGAGGATAGAGTAAGTTAAGGTAGTTAATAGCCTCTCCTCCTGTGAGAGGCTGGTTTTCAAGAAACATTAGCAAATACAAAGTAATTTATTTTCTTTTAACTCATCCAGTGGAGTATCTGGCTTTTTTAAAACTCCGCACCATGTAAGCTCTTGTATTCAGTTTATCCATATAAGAGCAACACAAGGAAAACACTGAAGAGACATACCTCAAGACCTTGGCTAGATACTACTATTTTTCTATTCTGTTTTATTTTTGTATTTGGTCATTGCAGGGTCTCATTACACAGCTCAGACTCATGGTGATCATCCTGTTTTCAGCCTCCCCAGTGCTAGGATTCACTGTGCCTGGACTCTGGCCTGCTTAGCCCCTGGGAATGGGGCTGGCACAGCATGTGGTGCCAGGGATCAAACAGTGGTCCCTGTGCTTGCCTAAGCTTGCCTCAGCAGGTGCTTTAGTTCGCCGAGCTGTGTAGCCAGCCCTCATTTCTTTACACATTGCCTATATCTGTTCTCACATTGCAGTAGTAGTTTTGAGTAATTGGCTCACAAAAGCCAATATATTTACTATCTGGCCCTGTAGAGGAAAACATTTTCTGATGACAGTTTAAACCCTTTTTGTTAGGTTTTCTATTATTTTCAGCCAAAGCTTCTTATGAGAAGGTGTTGGCCTTGTTTTTACATAGTAGCTGCAGATTGTTGTGTTGGCATAGGCTTAATAGGTCATGACTGATGGTCTATTTGGGATTCTCTCATCCATCTCAGAAGCAGGGTAAGAGTGAACATGTAGGCCATAATGTCAGGTAGAGACTGTTAGCTGTTTCACAGATGGTAGTGAAGATAGGGTGCCAAATGACAGGTGCTTGATAAGAAGGAATGAATAGGAAAAAAAGCCAGTGCCTAGAGAGTTATAATTAGAAGCAAGACCCAAGCATTCCACTGTGAATAGAAGATGCATCTTGATGGTCTTAGATACAAAAGTTAATATTTGATGTGCCTTGCCAAGTTAAGAAAAATTACATGCCATTGTCATTTTTTAATGGTCCTTGTCCTCCTTATCCTTGATGCTATGGTACTGAGAAAAGTTAAGGTAAAGGTGGCATTCCCAGTGTGTGGCCACATGACTTGTGACTCCTCTTATGACCATTCTTGTCATAAGCAAGCATTCCCACAAGAATGGCCACCCCTGCGCTTGGCTTCCTCCCATTGTGGTGTGCACTGGGCACTACACCAAGCCCGTAGGCATTGCTTCCTGTGTTGGTGGGAATACAGAAACTGATAGATGGACTTGATGGGGGGCTGGAGAATTAGAGAAGAGCAACCTGCCTTTGCACAAAGCGATTTTAACAAAAGCATTGAGCTGTCTTAAAAATGCTAATGAATAGTTCATGTGAGATGTCAGAGGAAGACAGCATGATCCATGGATGATTTATCTAATCACTTTCTGAAGAAAAAATAGTTGGCATCATATCAGATTTCAGGGGAAAACACACAAGATATTTCAAGAACACGGAAGGGTATTCCAGAAAGTTAAGCTGAAAATTTCAAAGGAGCCTACCACTAGCGACCAATACCTAATTTTGGTGAAATAGAGAGTAAAGGATCATTGGAGAAATCCTTGTGAATGTAAACATTTGCTTAAACTTAAGGTCAGGTGAAAACTTTGAGAGCCATTCATGCATATGGAATTAAGAGCCCATAATTTTTGTTTTTAAAAAGCCCATAATTTGAGATGAATTGTTGGGAGATTTCTGTGATCATGGCAGGAAGTTATTCCAGCTTCAAACCCCATAAAGGTAGGGCCAAGGTGTGATTTTGGTCACCTAACATCTGGCATGGTTTTGGTATACAGTAGGTGCCCCATAAATATATGTTGCATAGATGTGTTCTCTAGGTTTTATAGAACTTTTTTTTTTTTTTTTTTTTTTTTTGGCAGAACTGGGGATTGAACTCAGGCCCTTGCACTTGCCAGGGAAGCACTTATTCCACTGAGCCATCTCCCTGGCCCTAGAACTTTTTTTTTTAAATTTATTTATTTATTATTTATTTTATTGAACAGCAAATAGCAATGAGACAGTTTCAAGACAAATTGGCAGCACAGATTCAATAAATTAATATATTTCAAATGTTTTTGTAATGTTTTGGTATCGTACAAGGTGCATACATGACATTATACTTACAGACATTATTATAACAGATGTCTCTAATCAGTGAATGAAGAGAGTGTAGCTGTTTACTTATCTTATTTTTTTATACCTGAATTATATCACAGATTCAGTAATGGTACTTTCTGTCTTGTTATTTTCCTAGTGGTTGTCCATAGTACTAGAAGCCGACATAATATCTTGTCCAACCACTATTAGTGCAAATCTTGCTTCTCATAGAATTATGCAGAAGCACAGCATATTTATCCTAACTGTACTATTTATACACACACATCATGATTCTTCCTTTCTATACCCCTTTTTTTGTCTAGACCTGTCAAAGATGGGCACTCCATTGTCATTAAACCAATTTAGGTGCCTGAACTCGGCGACACATCCAACACAGTCCAGAATTCGACAATAATAGTGAGTTATCTGAAGTTGTTGACAGTAGCCATTTACAGCTCAACTTATTATTATGGCCCCATGTTATATACCTAATTTTTATACTTTTCTGCTGGATGGTTAAGACCAAGATATATCAAGACCTATATACCAAAAGATGTAGCTTTATTTTTGATGAGGTCAATCAAGTCCCCTCAGGGTTTATCTTGTAATCCTGTACCTTAGTCTGTAGATTTTTGTCTGTGTCATCCATGTAGATGAGTCACGGCCAATGCTTGACCAGTGTACTCTCTATGAGAGAAAGGTTTCTGTCCATGTGACTCTCCCCAGGCACTGAGATACCATCTCATTCCAGAAAGAATGGCTATCATAAGGAAATCAACCAACAACAAATGTTGGAGAGGTTGTAGGGAAAAGGGAACACTTCTCCACTGCTGGTGGGAATGAAGACTGGTACAACCATTGTGGAGATCAGTGTGGAGAATCCTCAAAAGAGTAGGACTGGAAATCCCATGCAAGCTGGCTATCCCCCTACTGGGAATTTTCCCAGAGGAATTGAAAACATTATACCATAGTGATATATGTGTACCTATGTTTATAGCAGCACAATTTGTGACAGCAAAATCTTGGAAACAACAAAGATGTCTGTCACATGAAGAATGCTTGAAAAAGTTGTGATATTTCTCTATAATGAAGTATTATTTAGCTATAAAGAATGATAAACTTGAAGCATTTATATTGAAGTGGATGCCACTTGAACATATACTCGTAAGTGAAATAACCAGACACACATGTGCAAATATCATAGTCTCCCTAGTATAAGAAGTCAAAAGAAGAAACACAAATAGAAATGTACAACAATAACTAAAAAGAATTGAGTCAGATAGTTAGGGCAAACTGAATGGCATATGCTGCAGGGTACTAATCAGCTTTTCTTCTGGATGGTTAACAAACTAAGTTCACAGATCAAAATAGGAGAAATAGAAGAACCTCAAGGCCAGCCAACATTTTGGCCCTAGCCTTTCAAGGTCAGCGAAGACTCACGACATAGGTGAACCTGTACTGCAACATCGTGCAACTCAGTTGTGCCCCAAATTTTCTGATCAAGGAGATTATGGAGCCACAGAGGAAAGAGATTGATGATCTATAGAACTTGAGATTTTAAAACACCTGAATTTGTCTACCTCCATGTAGTAGAATCATCCACTAAAGTAAACAACTCAGCTTTGATATTATTTTACTTAATAAATGTATGTGTTTTATGTAGAGTTTTACTTTTCATAAGTTTTGGAACATTTAATTATAAAATAGCTTTCTAGATGCAACCCCAATTTACGGTGTTGTAGCTTTAGGAAATAAAGATTTTATAACTTACCATGCCTTGATTTGTGATCATCACTTAAAAACCAGTTAGTGGTAAGTGAGGCACTATCTGCATGTTGTGTAGAATGTCAGGATTAGGAAGAAGAAAATCAGGTTAAACTTCCTCACCCAGTGTATAACTGTTGACTATTTTTATGAAGAGATGCTACCTCTGGTGTGATTCCTTTTTTCCTGTCTCTCCTGCCCTCACTCTTGCCTGTAACTTCCCGGAAACTTTTCCCAAACGTATCCTAGCACCCACCTTCCTAACTCTGCATACTGGATAGCAGGAGTAGTATGCAATGCCTGCAAAGAGCTACTATAGATACGTCAAGGGGTGCATCTGACTGCATAAGTTTTTCTTGGACTGGAGTGGTGGAGTGCTTACTTAGCATGTGCAGGACTCTGAAGTCTACCCCCAGAACTGCAAGCAAACAAAATACATTCTCTAAAATGAAACCTTTGTTCTTACCAGATGTGAGGTCTATCAAGATGCTTCCAGCCCTGTGCCTGGGGCGTGCTGAGACTGTGATTGGAACTGGGTCTGATGGCATGCTTGCCTGTAATCCCAGTGCTTGGGAGGCTGAAGTTAGGTGGATCACTGAGTCTGATCTGTGTAGTGAGACCCTGTAGTGATTCAGACTCATAGTGATATATATATATATAGCTTCTCTTTGGTTTATGTAATAAAATGCTCCTTTTTTCTGTATCCTTCAAGGACTTCTAAGCTGTACTTTTGTCTTGGTTACTTTTTCTCATTGCTGAAACAAGATACCTGACCACCATCCCCATGTTAAAGGGGAAGGGTTTATTTAGCTCATGGTTTGTAGAGGTCTTAGTCCATAATCAGCTGGCTCCAAGGCAAGGAAGGCAGCAGTTCATGGTGGAGAAAGACAGCAAAAGCAGTGAGGGAGAGGAGACAACCTTCTTCCTATGCCTTGTATTGTGTCCAGTCTACTGGGATTAGGATGGTGCCAATCCGGTCAGTGAACTGATTCAGCAAACACCCACCCTTAATCCCAGAATTGCATTATGAATCAATTACACACTCTGAATTCAGCCTCTGAAAAAGTCCTATGACCATAGAAGACTTTGAGGGGACATCTAGACACAAATCATAGCAATACTCTTTGTCAAAACATAAAAATGCATATGTGCATGTCTGTATTTTAGGTATTTCTGGAGGGACAGTTCCCTTTCGTGTCTGCACACTCCCTGAACAGTTCTGTCTTGCTACTCTTCTGGGACCTGGCTAGCCCTCATCTGCTGTTGGCTCAAAGTTTCTCTTCAGGTTTCAGAGGAAGAGAAGAATCTGCTGCTTTCTCTCAGTCTAGGTTCCTTGAGCCTCATCGGGGGTAAAACCAGCTTCAGGGGTTGTGTTGACTGCAGAGGGACCAGAGATCCCAGGGTTATGGCTTTGGAAAAGTGTGTTCAGAAGCTCTGTTTGCGCTCATAGGTAAGCCGGCTGAAGCATCTGCCATATTGTTAACCTAGTTTTTCAAATAGTTTTCTCTTCCTGAAGGAGGTCTATGAGTCTTGGGTAGAGGGTGGCCTACAAGTCGGTAGGGGACAGGTGTTGTCCAGCCTTGCACACTTAGCTGCAGTGGCTAATAATGTTCCTTCCTGAATAATCATTTCTCAGACATTGTGCTGTGACCTTTGTCCATGTAGGTGAGGAACAAGAGACTTTGGGGGCGCCAGCAAATGGCTGAAGGGCTGAGCGTGGAGTTGCATGTGGCTGTTTCATGCCGAGCATGTCAGCTCTGTAGCTCAATGGCTGCTGTTGACTTCAGTTCTTTTCACTAATCCTTCACCTTTCATGCAGAAAAGAACAGTCCTGCCTGTGGACTGGGGGAGGGTTTTCCAAAGAAATCATAGGATCCAGGGAGAAATGGAACACTGATTTGCTCCTTAGGGAGAAACTACTTTCTGGAGGTTTGTTGGGGCTTCAGGTTTGTAATAAAATCACAGCCATGATTCTTGTTCACAATGTATTCCTGTTTGTATACTGCTAATGACTGGCTTTCAGAATGCTTAATTTCTTCTCATAATTGTCCACTAATTTGCTGTCCTTCTGATGGGAGAGAAAAATAACAATGTCTTTGAAGTCACCACTGCTCCTTGGGATACTGGCTTTATTGTTTTCAATACTTTTAGATATTTCAAATGCAGATCTTTTGTATGCTTTGTGTGGTGCAATATTCATAGTTGTTAGGGCCATTTAATAGCAATGCAAATGAGCCCAGCACAGCTGTGCAGGACAGCAGCCATGAAAGCCAATTAATTTTGGTACGTTATTTTTTTCCTCTTCTTTGATAGCTTAGATTTTTTCGTGTTTTTCTTTTTTTAAAGAGAATAAAAATTAGAAATGATACAGAATTTCACAAAAACAAAATAATACGAATTCATCAAAGGTTGTTATGTTGCATAATGTCTTCAAATTAGTTGTTTAGATTACCAAATATAAACATGCAAAATTGGTAAAAAAGAAAAAGTTATAAGAGATTTAAAAAGAGGGGACAATTTTTAAGAATTAATTTTTCCTTTCAGGAAATCAGAGTGCAGTTATCCAGGCTATCCTGGATACACATGTACATGTGTATTTCATTTTCCCTTCTTTCTTTGGTCCTTTTCCTCATCCCAGCTGTTTTTTCCCTTTGAACACATTCTTTCACAGTATGTTTTGTACCTGTCAGATCTTATTTACTCTTTTAAGTACTTACACCAGCAAGATAATATGATGTTTGCACCTGTAGGTCTGATCTATCTCACTGAAGAGTGTGGTCTCTTGAAGTATCCATTTACCTATAAAAGCCCAAGTTTATCTTTTTTATAGCTGAGTAATATACTCATTATGAAAAACACTGCATCATATCCATTCCTCAGTTGATGGGCATTTGGGTTGTTTCTAAGATTTAGCTATGGCAAATTACATTGCTATAAACATGGGTGCACATATATTGCAGTGGTATGATGTTTTCAGTACTTCTGATATCATATTTTTTGATGGAACAGAAAAGTTTTTTCCAGAAATGTGTCCTCATATTTCCATTTGCCTGTGGGGACACAGTTGTTTTCCTGCTTTCTGTGGTCCAAGCTTGTCTGAACCAAAGTGATCACGTCAGAAATACTGTAGACATCTAATCCCCGTTCTCCAGAAGCCTTCAGAGAAAGCTCTGACCTGGCCCCTGGGCTTCCCTGAAGCCACTCAGCATGGGCTGTATTCCAGTCCCATCCATGAGCATGTGCCTCACCCACTCTATTGTATTACACTTAAATTCCATCTGAAATTAGAATTAGCAGTAGCTAGAGTTGATGCCTGAGCTGGACGAGTTTGTAGCTCAGCTCTTACAAGTTCTAAGATGTCTCTCCTGGTTGTCAGCTTCACCTCTCTGCCTTATATCGATTGGAACTTTTAATTTTTAGTGAACATTGAAAGCCAAATAATTAAGTGTATTAGAATTACAGTGAAAACATGGCCAAATTGTCACTGGGCGAACTCCAAGACCTATCTGTAAAAACCAGCAATCACCCTGCCTCCACCTTCTCACTTATTTTTCATCTGGCTTAGCATTTCCAGAGCACTTTCTGGACCATTGTATCTTCACATCTGTGGGCCCAAATGTATCCTGGGATGTAGGTGGGCATGCTATTAGGGATCACGTTCAAGACAGTCTGTTGCTTAGCATCTGAGACAGCAAGATGAGGTTATTACTTGGTAGGAAAGGGACAACTCAGCTTGGTAGACAGTTGCAGCAAGTTGGGAACTGATTCTGAACAGGATTTTGGGAGGCCTGGTTCAGAGACAGTCTGGCTTTGGATGGTAGCAGTGAGTGTGTTAGCAAGGTCCCTGGGTGAGTGGATTGTTGAGTAGCCTGTTGCCTAAAGCACAGGGCCACAGAAAACGCACACTGACTGAGTTGTCACTGACTAAGCATGTAGCTTATTACCTTGACCACCTATGAGTTGTGGGTTTTTTCTTCCCTTCCTGCCTCCTTCATTTTGTTTCTTTTCTCAGCCAGAGCTTTGAGAGAGACCCTCAGAGTCTTCCCTGCAGGTATTCACTCTTCTTGGTGATGTTTCATTTGCAGGGGTCTGATTTTTTTTCTTTGCTTCAGTGGTTTGAGGGAACAAAGGCTACAGGTGGCTTTTCTCAGTTCCTGCATTCGGTCAGTCTGAGAACCTTGCAGCTTCTCTGGATCTTAAGCATCTTAGTGCCAGAGAGGGACCTGACTTAATGCATCTCTTCAGTGCTTCACATGGAAAGTGTGCAGCTGATGTTAGTGAGCTGAATGAGGCCAGGCTGTAGGGGGCACTTAGGCAGACTTTGTTTCTTTTGAAGTTCACAGGAACTTTTGTTTTGAGGAAGTCTCAGCCTCTTGCCTGAGGTGACAGGGCAGCTTGACAAGCTATGCAGGTAGGAAAGTAGAAGATACCTAAGCCAAATGCCCACAGCAAGGCTTCCATGCTTGCCTGGCAAGTGCAGGGTCCTGAGTTCAATCCCCGGTACCACAAAAAAAAAAGGCTTCTATGCATACAATGATCTGGTGAAGGGAGATGAAGAATTGCTGCCCCCTGCTTAGGGTCTATCCCCACTAGCTTACTCCTTTTTCCTTTTTAAAACAAAAACTCCAGAGATGATTATTCCACTAACTGGGCTGCTCTGGGTAAGCTGTTTATGCATCAGCATGCAGTATTCCTAGTAGCATGCACCCCAGAGAAAGCCCCAGAGTTTACCTTAGTCCTGGGGCATCTTGTAATCAAATTACCTCTCATGAAGTTTCCTATAAGCAGTGGGAACAGCTTCCCTCCCTCCCTGCTGAATGGTGGCACTGGGACTTCCCATTTCTCTCTCATTTTCTTGCTCTGCAATGCCAAAAGCAGAGTGCTTGCTGGCTTATTTTGGAGGAAAGAGGGTGGGTTTAACTAGTCTAGAGCCTTGCTAAGTGAGGACTGGCTGTCTGGTTCTGCTAGTGGCCCTTCCAGGCCTCTGTAGGTTCCCCTCTTTAGCAGGCTCTGTTCTGGTACAAACTGGAAGCAGCAGAGCCAGGAGAGAACCTGACTTCCAGCCTCCCTTTATCCGAGCTCCCCCTATTACAACTTGCTCTGTGTGGTTAGGATCAGCTTAGCTGAAGAGCAGATAGTAATAGGCTGTCCTCCTCCTGTACCATACTCTACTTTGCCAGCTTAGCAGAGGTTGTACTGTCCTGGTTTTCGGTCCTATGATGGGATTGCATGGCATATAGCACTTCCCATTGCCTGGCATACAGTGCCTTCTTGTCAAGCTGTATAGTGTGGCTTATCAGATGTACTTTATGTGGGCCTTACAGTGTTAAGAAGAACCTGAATAAAGGAAAATCAATGGCTTCCAGTGATTTGCTAGAAGCAGATAATGTGCTGATCTGACCTTATAGGAAAGAAGAAGCAGTTCTCTGCACTTATGCTAGCTGCTGCCGCCAGAGTTGTTTTAACAAAGCTGTCCGTTTCTGTAGTTACCTGTAACATATTTATGGGCTTTTCCTTTGCTGGGGTGATGTGAAAGCACAGAGCCAAATTCAGAGCTGCTGCTTGCTTCATAAGGAGGACCCTTGAACGTGCCTTTGACGTCCAAACACGTATGTTCGAATTTAGCTCTGTGGCCTGCTAGTTGTGTGGCCCTGGAGGATTGCATAACTCCTCTGCATCTTGGTTGAAATTATAGCACTCAATAGGCCTAACAGCAATTCCTCAGTTACAGTTCTACAACCTCCCTCATGGGGTTATTAGAAAGATTAACACAATAAAAGTAATGTCAAATGCTTAGAACCTTCATAAAACACTGACTGTTTAGTTAACGTTATCAAAACTAACGTCACCAAAGAAATTCCAGTTTGAGTACCTAAGTTATTTTTGTCCACTAAACTTGACTTTGTAGTTTGAGCTATATTTTCCTAATGCTGATTTTCAAATTTGTACTTTTGTTGTTTGGATTCTTGTAGATAAAATCTGACCATGTGTGACTGGCCAAGGGGGGCTAGTGTTACCTCCACTTCCCAGCTTGGGATCTGTGTGCTGAACTCCTGTCCAGGGACAGTTAACTTCTGGTCCATCTTTGCCCGGTCCTGTCCTTTCCTTGAGGTCCTAGCACTGGACCTTGCAGTCGGACTCCGTAGCACAGTTTAAAACTTGCTTTGTTTTACTCTAGATTCCTTTGAGGTACAGTTTATGTTGTTAAAAACGAAGTGTAAGGGGCTCTTTGCAACTGGTATCTTGTCACTTGGTGTCGTAATGCATGTGTGCTGTGTTTCTAATAAATGCATGATGGGCAGAGAACGCAGAGGCTGCTCCAGAGAAGCAGCTCTCTCCTGTGCACAGCTGATTGTTTACCTAGTGCTGGACTACTTAGGAGAGGGAAGGCAGAAAGGGCAGAGAGGGAGAGATGGTGAGAGAATCTTATAATACTGAGAGGGTATCGTAATGGACTAGAGAAAAAGAAATGTGAAATGACATACTTAAAATAAGTCAGAGTAAGCGCTAAAACCCAAGGGTGGTTCTCATGAAAAAGTATAGAAGAATTTTTAGGGGTAGATTATTTTTGGGTGGGTTTTAAGGAGGAAAAAATGAGCAGAGCTTACTAGATGGAACACCCTGAGTCATGTGGATGCAGGGAGCATCCACAGTGAAGATGTGGATGTCTGGTTTGACATAACCACCATGAAGGACCAGTGCTTGTGGATCCTAGTGGTGAATGAGATTAGGATATGAGAGGCTGCATCACGGGGTGGGTAGTGTAAATGTGCCATCCTGCTCCTTGGACACCATGACAGTTTGCTGGGTAGTTTGCAATACGAATGAAGGTATGGTGTGTGAACTTCCAAACTCTGATGGGAACAAACAAGCTATGCTAGCGGGGTAGGTAGAGCCTGATGCTAGCTGCACAGGCATGCGGGCAGTGGGAGGCACAGGGCGGTCACATAACCAGACACCAGTGGGAGAAGTCATCAGGACTTGTTCAGTAATCAAACAGTAAAGAAAGAGGGTGGAGGAAGAAGAGGAATGCCAGCTACTGTTGCTTGGAGGCTGCTAGAGTGAGTGATGCTGAATGAAGTTAAAAGCTGGTGATGGAAGACTGACTGGTGGAGCAGGAGGTTTGCTAGAGCTTCTCAAGTTAGGGAGATGGCGTATCAGTTTCTCTGGCTGGGAATTCCAACTAAGGACTCCAGTCTCCTGAGTTCAAGCTATAGTACTCTACCACTTAGCTCTGCAGCCAGAGCCATATTAATCTCTGCAAATCTTAGATTCCTCGTTTGTACCATGAGAATGATAAAGCACCTGTTAGATGAGGCAGTCACAAGGATTAAACAAGATAACACAAGTAAAAGCTGGGAGCAGTGCCTGACATGTAGTGAACGCTGAATAAATGCTTGTGTTCTCAGTATTATAGTTATCATGTTGGAAATCAAGCAGGTGAGAAGGGGTTCAGATATGGGGGTGAGGATGAGAAGCCTGAGTTTGGGAATCAGTCACAGCTTCACACGTGATGAAAGTCAGAGAATAAAGAATCTTCCCTGTGAGGTGAACATGTGGATTGATGAGGGGAGGGTTGGCACAGATGGGCATCTGTACAGTGCCTTTGGGAGCACCCGCCTCTGTGGATTGGAGGGGGGCGACGAGAAACCCAAGAGGGAGGCAGATAGTGAGTAACCGGAGAATTAGGAGGCAAATCAGGAGATGGTGTTGTCATGGAAACCAAGGAAGAAGAATTTTTAAAAAGATGTCATCTAAGTCAGATACATTGAGAGTTGAGTGAAAATGGAAAGTGAAAAATGTACCACTGGTTAGGCCTGGGTATTATTTAAAATACTAGAACAATTCAGGTATAGGATAATTTGGAAGCCAGAGTTCATCATAGGAGATGGTAGGGAAAAAATGAATTAATACTTGGAAGAAGCAGCAGAGTAAGTGAAACCACCCACTTTCCCACAAGGGAATGGAAAAGTCTATGAGAAGCAACCAAGAGAGGACAAGAAATCAGGAGTACTACTATGGAGTAAAGGTAGAAAGTGGCAGCCCAGTGAACATGAGGAAGAAGCTCCTCCTGGGTAGGTGAAAGGACCATTTGGGCCAAGCAGGAGGGGTGGGGGTGGGTGGCTGAAGTACAGTCAGGGAGATATCCAGGAGCAAGATATGGGCTGGGAAATAGATTTTCTTGATGACAAAAACCCAGACTTTTTCTGAATGTTTATGTTTCTTGAACCTCAAGAAACTCCAATTTTCTCTTTTTTGCAAATGAAATGTTTCCTGTTAATAGTGCTTTTAAGCACTGTGAAAGAAGTAATTTAGGGAGTTTTGAAAAGCCCTTTTATTTTAAAGGGGGCATGACTTCTAGGAAATGAAAATTGGGAGGCAGTTCACAAAGGCTTTACTTTTCTAATCCTGATGGATAGATACAGCCTGTGTCAGCTGGAACAGAGCCTAGGGCCGGAGGCCCTGCATCTTTGGCACAGGCAACTCCAATCCCAAGAGCAGACTCAGTGCAGGAATAGGAAACCCCAGGGTTACTGGGGTGTAGAGGCCTTGAATCTTAAAGGAAGTGGGAAGTTGTCTTAAGTTTCTATTCTTTGTTCTCAAGTAGGAGATTGGCTGAATGAGTCAGGCATCTCCACCAACAGGCCAGTCCAGTAAGATGAGTCCTCTTAAGTATTTTTGCTTCGTTTTCTGAAGTGCCTTTCTCTGTTGGTTCTTGCTAAGAACTGACTCATGTCTATTAATACCTTTTGTTTGTTTTTTTGTGTTTTTGAGACAAGGTCTCACTATCAAGTTCTGATTGGCCCTCAATTCACTGTGTAGCCTAGGTAGGTGTCAAACTTACAAGGATTCTCCTGCTTCAGCCTTCCAAGTGCTAGGAGTACAGGCACACACCACCATGCCTGGCTCTTATTAATATCATTTAATACATTTTTGTTCATAGTTACACATGAGTAATAAATTAGATGGTTTTGCAGCTGTACAGTAGAATTGCAAATGAGTTGCCACAGTGCCATTTACACAGAGGAAGGCAGGAATTAGGGCACACAGGAAGTCCAGGTCCTAAATGAGGACAGGGGACATCATCCTGAACAGAGCTGAGACCGCAGCAGGGCAGTCCCTGACCCTGTCACCTCTGTCTCTCATATGACTGAGGTAGAGAAAGGCACACAGGCTGGGATCCTCTGGTGCCCTCAGGACACTGTTCCTGCTTGGTGATAATAACTACCCTGAGGGATTTCATTTCTTCATTTTCTACGTGGGCAAAGCGGACCTGAAGGCAAAGGGAAGTTCCAGGGTTTCAGTGTTTCCCACTGCTGGCCCAGGATCTGTAGTGCTGAATGCATGGTATTAGGAAGGGGGCCAGTAGGTGCACTCACAGGCCCTGGTCTTGCAGCTGTGGAACTCTTTCTTAGCCATAAACAGCTCAAAAAAGGGACATTTTAGAGAGGAAGCAAATCATCTGAAGAACTTTTTTGTGCTGACTTTGGAAGTTTTTCTTTTAGAACCAGTTGTTTCATTTCAACCAGATCATGGAGAGATGACTGAGGAAAGCAGGAGAATATGCTATCCCTTCTCTGTAGTAGTAGGACTGTGGGTCTGTGATACTGTTGGCAGGGTCTGCATTTCTTAACTCTCAATCCGTGAGGCACTGTGCTTGGAATTTTGTACTGTCTCATTTGATTTTCTTCATGGTTTCCAACAACCTGTGTGTATTAGATCCTGCTGTTACCTACTTTTGATAGGTGAGAAATTATGAGGCTCCTGTTCTGTCACCACATGCCATGGGCTGGCCAGGGGCTGGCTTTGCGCTCCAGGCTTCAGCTCTTCTGAATGATGAGTAGCTCTTACCTGGGCCTCTTGTGCTTTTGTGTTTATGCTTAAGGGTTTGAGGTTTGTGGAGGCCCATGGTTGGAAAACAGGGCCTGGAATCTTGGATTATCTACTTTTTGTCAAAGGATGTGGCAGGTCTATATGGTCCCTCACTTATGTTTGCTTTTGGCAGGAGGCAGCAGTTTTAAATAGTTGACAAAAAAATCTCTCCTATGTTTGACCTTATAAACTTGACTAGCAGAGGCAAGAAAAGTGAATCATAATGGCCATGTTTTAAAAAGTAAAACAAGGGTATTTTTTATTTTTGGTCCTCCTACTACATATGTAGAAATCCCATGATAAGTGTATCATATTGATAATGGATTTGTCAGATCACTCATGGAAAGAACCTGCGAGCTGGGTCTTATACATTCATCCTAAATTAGGGTATTGGAGTTTCCCTTCCCAAGAGATAGCAAGATTGCCTACTGTAAGTTTTTATTCTTTTTTTTTCCCTATGAAATCCCAGAAATATTGTCTTAAAATTTTACATAGAAGCCATTGATTCTAAGTGGTTATGATGATGCTGAATTGATAAGCTTATATCACTGAAAAGGAGAATAAAGATAGTTAAGGCTCTCTGTTTTCAAAACCCACGTATCAGTCTATTGTAAGGAAAGGGTTCTGATCCTCTATAACTAAGAAGGTTGATGACTATATAGCCAGTTTGGATTTTTCTCTTTTGTGTATTTTATCAACTTTATTCCTTTAATTTGTTTAAGAACCTGACAAATATTTATCCTGTCTTCTCAGATTCTGTGGGATACTCTGATAGTAAGAAGAAAGGAACTTCTACCTTCACAGGATTCAGCGGGTATCAGGGAGACGGATGTTTAGCAAATACTTTGATATTTGCTACATCCTAATAGCAATGAGTGATACAGGGAAGCCCAAGGCACTGAAGTACTTGTAATGGGAGTTGTTGGCCGGCTGGAGCTGATGGTCTAGGAGCTTTGTTCAAGGCCTGGACATGGAAGCTGTGACTGAGGGTCGGCCAGTCAGAGCCAGCAAAGACACTGGACAATGAGGGATGCTACAGCGTGGTGTTGGAGAGCCTAACAGCCAGCAGCTAGAAGCCTGTGGCTTCCTTCGTTTATAATTGTAGTAGGCTTGGCTGTCCCCAGTGGTAGGGACACTGGCAGTAGTCAAGTGGGCATTTCGCATATTCCTTAGGAGCTACAGTCCTATCGCTTAGTGATGCATTTGAAAATGGGTGTTACCTTCCTCGCTCCCTGGACTGCCCTCAGGGCAGACGCTTCTGCTGTTAGGGTGGTTTCGGCATCATCCAGAAATCCATATGTGCTACTTTCAGCAGTGGGAAAGGGGAGTCATCCTCAAGCCACCTTCCCAGGTGGCAGGTCTGCACTGTGCTTTGGCTTGCACCCATTGTTCACATTCTGAGGCAGTCACTCCCCTGTCCCTAGTCTGATGCCAAGGAGGGGTGCATTTATCCCTTGCAGATAACAGTGAATGCTCCATCACCAGGTGTCTGCTTTCTGGAGTGAATCCACACAGAATTGTAAACTTCTTATGGTCTTATTTGTACCACTCTACCCTACCCTCCCTGCAAGTAGTAGGTAGATGGGTAGACAGAGGAGGGGTAGGCTGAGAATGATACATGATCACGCCTGGTTGCCAGGCAGTTTGGTTTCATGGCCCCACTTTACAAGGAGGTCATCATGATGCCCTTCCCCCTAACATCCAGGCTGAAGTGCCCCGGTCCCTCACCTGCTCTCCTTGCATCCATTCCTGACCTCCTTCTGCTAATCTGTTTCCTGCTCCATAGAGTAATCTCAAACCCCCGTACACTTCCTATATATTTTCTTTTAGAGGCCTATTGTTTTCCGGTGAAATACAAACTCCTCATATGGGCCAGTAACCGCTGTCCAGGTCAGCCCCATCCCTGTATCTCTAGCTGCTCCTCTCCATTCCTCTCCTTGTTGCTTAGGTGCCATAAATGTTCTTTGCTTCCTCCTTTCTGTCTCTTACCATCCTGTGACATCATTTTGTGTGTTCTTTTTTGTTTGTTTTAGTTTTTTTTTTTTTTTTTTAAGATAAGGTCTTACCATATTGTTCATGCTGGCCTGGAATTTACTGCGCACAATGTAGCCTAGTCTCAAACTCACAGCAGTTGCCCTGCCTCAGTCTCCCAAGTGCTAGAATCACAGATGCGCACCAACACACCCAGCCATCTTATGTATTCTTGCCCTGCTGCTCTCTTTGTTAGCTTCTTGTCAGCATCAAATATTTGGTGTTATTTTTTAATTATCTACTGTTGCTCTCCCCTACATACATACTTTTCTCTCTTTTTGAGATAACTCTTCCAGACTTGGGTGCCATAGGCACTTCCTGGACCCTTGTCTGCCCACCTAAGACCCAGGAACAATTTTCATAGTTTGGGAAACGTGAGCATTAGTGTTGCTGTCATGAACACACAGCAGCTGAGCACGCACTGCCCACTGTCTCTGTGGTGGTCACCTGGCCTGTATTCCTTCACCAGACCATGACACACAGAGTTTGTTGTCAGAGCTTGTGGGATTCCCACTGCTTAGTGAAATGTTAACCTTACAAACAAGTCCATGGAAGCCTAGAAAAGGTCAGTAATTGTGTGTTTTTGCGAGTAGTGGACTGGGCTCTAGAATCAAGATTTTTTGATTCTGGTTTTCTGCTGGGCTTTCCTTTTTGAATTGTTTCTGTGCTGGTCTATTAAACTTTATAATGATGAATAGGCCAGTCTTTCACCAACTGCATTCTGACTTGAGGCTAGGAAATAATGAATGAAAAGTAACTTTAGGGAAAACTGGTGAGATTGCTGACATTTCTTACTCTGGAAAGAAATCTAGTGTTGGAACAGGAGGCTAAAAAATAAAGTTAGGCTTCTTAGATGTCATTGTGTATTAAACAGAAAGCTTGTTTGCTCTAGCTATAGAGAATTCTCGTAAGAGTTTGTGAAAGGAGGAACTTGACTCAGTAAATAACTCACTAAATGGGCTATGTGCACTTCTCCTTGGTGGTAAATAATTGTCTCAGTTGTGATGAATGACAAAGGGTGGCATGTTGGGATGCGGGGGGCAGACGGTGCGGTCTGCTGTGTGCGCCCCTCCCTCTGCAGCAAGGCACTGGGTCCTTACTGCTAATTGGTGGCTGGCAGTGTGACACATGTGGCCCTTTTTTTTTAAAAAAAAAGAAATGTATTTAGGACAGGGTCTTCAGGATCTTACTACATAGCTCGGACTTGTGGTGATCCTTCTGTTTTCAGCCTCCCAAGCACTGGGATTATAGGCACGTGCCACCACACTCAGTCTCAGTCCCTGTCTCAACATGCCCTGGAGGTGGGGCTGGCACAGCACACTGGGGATCGAACCCTAGCCACTGTGCTCTGCCTAAGCAGGCGCTTTAGTCCATTGAGCTATCTTGTGGGGCCTAAGGCTCATTTAACAAGAGATGTAAGGAATATGGTGGGTGGAGGACAGTGTAGGGGAAAGTTTAGCTAATATTAAATTCCTGACCACCCACAGCCTAATGAGAAAGAATGCCCTCCTGTTGCCAGAGTACTGAATGAGGCTGCTGAATTATCACAGGAAGAGTGGTGAGATAGCTGCTTCCCCAGAGACGGACTTATCCAAAACTGCAGGCTGAAGGAGGAAGCCAGTCAGTTTGGACCATGTCAAACTGGAGCTGGACTCTATGCCTTGTTTCTTATTGGCTTCAGCAAGCTACTTAGCCTTCCTGACTGTCTGTCTCACCATGTGCAAAAGGGGGGCAACAGCTTACCAGGGTAAGCGGAAGATGCTAATGCTATGTGTGTGAGAAGCTGCTAGTACTGGTACCACACGAAGTTTGAATATGCATGAATGTGGAGGGGCTGGGGTGCAGATCAGTAGCCCAAGGCCCAGGGCTCTGGGGGTCCAGGGCTGCTGTACAAGCTCCGAGTGAGGAGTTGGATGGGACCTGGTCCTGGAGTCAGTGGGCTTCTCATGAACAGAAACTGGATGGCCCACCTATGACATGCAGAGTCCTTGCGTGTTGCAGCATTCTGGCATTGCCTCAGGAAGGCCTGTCACAGTGTACTTGGCAGCGGTCGTATTTCTTAGAGGTGCACTTTACAGTGAGCGGTGTGTCTTAGAGTCCCAAGACTCAGGCCCAAGACTCCTCAGGAGATTGAGCGCCTGGCTGCTCTGTGACGGGCCTACAGGGCTGAATGCCTCCTCTCGGCCTTTCCTGGACGTAAGCTGCATGTAATTGCCTCACCTATAAAGGGTGTGTTGGCGGTCCTCCTAGTCCTCTGTGTAGGAACCTAAGAGCAGCAGCTAGAGTTGTGACTATGGAGGGACAGGTGCTCCTACCTCAGCAGCCCTGGTATGCACCTGGTGGAGATGACAAATTTTCCTTCCCTATTGGTTTCTCTTACTAGCCTTTTAGAAAATCCCACTCCAGGGGTGGGGGATTTAGCTCAGTGGCAGAAGGCTTGCCTAGCAAACTGGAAGCCCTGGGTTCAGTCCTTGGCTCCAAAAACAAACAAAAATATAAACCTCATCTTAAAAAAAACAAAACAAAACTCACCTGAAAACCCCACTTCATTCCTGGAGTCCTTGAATACCTTTCTCTGCTTCTCAGAATGCACTGCTTCCTTCCAGCCCCATCCCCATGCCCTCTTCCTCCCCGTCTGACCTCATGGGACCTCTGTTTTTGGCACAGGCAAACACTGGAGTTATAGCAGTCTGTGCCTGCGCCTTGCTTCTTGTCTTGTCTGGGACGTTGGCACAGGGTAGGGTTTCTAAATAAAGTTCATGTCTCTGTCTCTGGTTCCCTCCCAGGAGAACACCTTGTGGTTTGAGTCCCCAGTTCTGTAGGTGTTTAGGAATGCTGTTAGGCCTAAATCCACCTGGGGCCTCAACAGAAAACTAGATGAAAAACTGAGCTCAGTTCTAAACAAAGGAATACCTCATCTTGCATCATGAGGCTGGCTGGGTGCTATGGATCTTGCTATTGTTGATGGTGAGGAAGCAAAATATTTGAGGCTAGAGGCCATTCAGAACACTTACACTGAGTAGAAGGCTGCCTGATGTAGTGGTAAGGAGGAATCCCTGATTATTAGATTATTTGGGCCCAGGCCTAATTGAAACCATCTTGGGAGGAGAAGATCTAATTAAGTCTGATTCCTCAGAGGCCTGGAACAGTTACATGTGAAGAAGGGCTGATTCTGTGCCCTCTCCCAAGTGGAGGCCAGTGACCACACCCCCAGTGCTCTCATCACTGTGGTGGGTACCAGCAGAGCAAACACACTTCACCTCTTCCCTGTTCCTGTGGAGCAGAAGTGTTGGGCTTTGGGTGCTACTGTTTTAATATCTCAAGGGCTGGGGTTGCCTTCTGATTTAGGAGTTAAGAGTTAATGTAGACTTTTTGAGCTGTGGTATTTTCCGTGATTCCAACATTGGTTTGGGGGAGGAAGCCACTTTCAAATCTTAGGAGCTAATGTAGACTCTTATCCAAGTACACACACATATGGAAGTATGTGCACATGTGCACGTACACACATACATCCCCCACCTCCTGACATCTGTAGGAGTTGCTGTGCAGTGCGACGAGTCTAGTCAGAATATGACTGTAGTATAGCATCCCTATCTGCCCTCTCCAGATGGAATTAATTTCCATCTTTCGTAGTCAGCCTCACTGAGCAAGGATCCTGGGTATTTTCAGTGTCTCCTGCCTGGATCTTGATTGGCACATAATTTAATTTTAAAAATACATTGAAGCTACTTTTTCATAAGTAACCATGACTTGGATATGGCTAAGTTCAGACAGACCCTCATCTGAGTTCTGGTCAAAGGTTGGAAATCTGCTGCCTCTGCACCCACTACAGGTATTTGTACTTTGGAGGCTCATTGCTGCTCCTATTGGTGGGGGTCCAGGTGGCTCCCAGAGGCCTGAGGACCCACACACAGTCCCCAGAGGCAGCAGTGTCTTTTCAATCTGTCCTAGGCCATGTCTCTAGGAAGCCAAGAACCTGGGTGACCTTCAAGGCTGAAGTGTGCTCCTAGGGCTTACATGGGGGAATATCTCTGGGTCCTGATAACCCCCAAATCTGCAGAATAGAGAGACAGCTCAGACATAGGAGATTTGGTCAGTGTGTGTGTGTGTGTGTGTGTGTGTGTGTGTGTGTGTGTGTGTGTTTTCCTGCACTGGATTTTGTTTTGCTTTTTATTGCTACTTTATTTCTAAAGACAGTCCGAAGCTGGCTTGAATCCTTTTGAGTTATTGACGAAATTTACTCGTCTTCTTTTTAATTGAAGAAATAGTTTAGTCTTATGTCCCAGACATACTTCAATATTAAGTCACCCTATGATAGCTAGTAAGCCATTCAGAGTGTAAGTCCTCTATTTAGAGGGAGAGTGCCTCAAGAACGTTAGCGTGTAGACAGGGAGTGTCATGGCCTTGGAAAGTGGAATGGTGACAGCTGTGTGTTTATGAGAGGTGTCAGGGTATTGAAAGGAGTGGTTTGAGACCTATGTCCTATGCCTCTGAGCTGCTCTTTGTCATTCTTCTGCATGCCACTCTGATGTGGCGTGGCCAGTGGAGTTCTGAGTGCGAGACTGTTTCCTTTGCTGAGGGAATTCTCATTTGCTGCTGCCATCTTCTGGAGACATCTTCTCCCAAAAGAGTAGAATTTCTGTGTTTTTTGACTAACCTTCCAGGACAGCTTCACAACTTGTAAAAGGTGGGAAGACCTTTCCTTGCATAAGCACTGTTTGTCTGGTTGGTAATTGGAAACAGAACACAGGCGATGAGCCTTCCCCAAGCACTGAGTCATGGGGCCTGGTTTGAGGTAAGACTTTGATGCTGAATGTGGAAACCTTAACTCAAATGGCTATATGCGATCAGCTCCAGCCATCCTTCGGCCTCACATTCAAAGATCTTGTGCACAAAGCCAGCTTCCAGCAACCTTTAGGGTACCCTCTCCCCTTTGTTCTGTATTCCGGTCTCTTTGTTCTGTATTCCGGTCTCTTTTCTCTCTGTCTTCTCCTGCTGCAGTGCTGGCCTCCTCAGTTCTGGGATGCTTTTGTTGCCATTAGTTGGGGCTTGCTTAAGATCAAACTCAGAAGCCCCCAGATCAAGACAGAACTAATCACTTCAGGGCCAGGGAGATGGCTCGGTGGAATAAGTGCTTCTCTAGCAAGCGCAAGGGCCTGAGTTCAATCCCTGGTTCTGCCAAAAAAAAAAAAAAAAGAACTAATCACTTTAATGCCTTCTTTCTACAGCGTTCTGTATATACTTTCTTGTGCTATACTGGTATTTGGCTAATTTTTTCCTCCATAGCTGGACTGCTACATGTACCATTGTCTTTTGTACCGTCGTTGCTGTACTTAAACTGTGTATAGAGCTCAGAGAAGGCTTAGAACGAAAGGATCAAGCTTAAATTTGAGTTAATTCTATAAAGCTTATAACCCATAAAGTTTTCTGAATGAAATCTCATTTTGTTCAGTTTTTTTTTTTTTTTGGTAATAAGTGGAAGCCGTTTCATTACTTACTTTCATTGGCTTCATCTTTCCTACTTCTGAACTTTAGGGTAGCAAGGATTGTTAGTCATCTTTGTTCTCCTGCAGTCTGTCCTGATGCTTGTGATATTTCAAAAACAAGATTTGGTTAAAGAGAATTATGTGTTTTGCAGCTTTGGGAATTGGTGAAAGCCAGAAGTTAGTTATGGAAATTACATTGCCCAGTGGAAATTAACTTGTTGTTTTGGCTCCTTCATGCCCTCTCGTCCCCATCAGGCTTCATGCCATGGATCTGTCCACATATGAAGGGGTTCATTTGGGAAGAAATACACCCTTGAAAGTAATCGTCTGTAGGCTGTGTATTTGTGTCTACCCTTCACTTAAAATTAACTGCCTAACAACCCCAAATGTTGTGATTAGAAGCATATTAGAGCACTAATATTGAGAAGCAAGAGCCTGTGCTTTCAAAGAGATTCACCCTGGGCTTTCCTTTTTCCTTTTGACATAATTTGATTTACTCAGACTCAAGTTAACACACCATAAATATCTTTAAGCAATCAAAGAAAGAATTCATATAATTTTATGTAAATATTGTACTTTTGATGATTGGGTGAATCATATACTGCCTATGTGGACAAGAAGAAGAGATACTCTGGAGAAAAAAATTAGGCTATAAAGCTTACCCAACATGATCGCTACTATTCTGTATAACTAATCTGAACTCATTTAATTAGAAGAATTTTTTAAAAATTACTTCATCAATTTTGCCCAAGTTTTTTTTTTCATAGCATTTGAAAGGTGTCACCCAGATTGAAAAAGCTATAATTAAAAAAAAAAAATGTTGTATGAGCTTTAAAGCAATTGAATAGATGGAGAAATTGAGACTTTTTTTGTAACTACTTACCCATAATGCTTTTAAATAAAAGCATATCTATTAAGTGCCAAGCCTGACACTGATCTTGCTCCTATTCTCTAAGCTGAATCCTTTTGTCCAGGCAGAAGTACATATGCTTTTTCCCACCCTTTCAGTGGCTCATCTTCTGTGTCCCTGTCACTATGCTAAGTGGTGCCAAAGAAAAGGCCTTATCCATTAGCCAAGTACAGCTTAGCTGAGAGGGGAGACCCAGGTGAGTGAAGCTGTCACTGCCACAGGCAGCACATCGGGTACCTGAGTTGGGGGCGCTGTGGAGAGCACCCTAAGAGCGCCCCCCTTGTGTTGGGGTTGCTGCTCCTGCTGCTGTTGGAGGGCGGGTTCTTTCTGATGCTCTGCCCAGATGAAAATGATGATACAGGCAGCAGAAGGAGAAGGAATGAAGTATCTTTCCCTCTGTGGTTGCATGCTCCTGGTCAGCCTCAGGGGTCGACAGTGGTTTTGTTGCCAGGAGCTTCACCTGGGAGGCAGCACATGTCATGCTCATGGAGTAATTCTTCCTTTTGTTTGGTTTTTAACTCCAGTAAAGTGCCTTTTGGAGTGGGTGTTGTTGTTGTCTAAAGCATCATTTATAGTTGCGGCAGTGCTTTGTTGGAAATAGTGGAAACTTGGAATACCATTATGTCCTTCATTAGCTAGGTAATGTGTGGCAAGATAGGAAATTCATAGCATAATCATCTAGTGAGAGGAGTGTCTG
The DNA here is from genome assembly GCA_004027165.1 of Ctenomys sociabilis. Classification (NCBI taxonomy): domain Eukaryota; kingdom Metazoa; phylum Chordata; class Mammalia; order Rodentia; family Ctenomyidae; genus Ctenomys; species Ctenomys sociabilis. The sequence goes on from PVKA01004210.1 coordinate 85,110, forward strand.
TTTTATCAGGAGTCATGCTGGGCCCTTAGAGACCTCCAGTGCTGAAGTTAGGCTCCCAGGATGCAGGGCAGAGACACTGCTGTACTTGAGGACAGACAGGGTCCAGCAGGTGCGCAGAAGAAGGGACATGAGGAGGCGGGAAGTGAATCTGACAGGAGGAAGGGGGCAAGGGAAAAAAGGGACAGCATGCAGCTGGTAAAGGGCCAAAGTGTGGGAGACATTCCCTACTGTGGACTCCTTATCAGCATGACTTTCTGCCACATGATAAGCCCTCTCTGCCCTGGCAATTTGGGAGCAGGGTGGAGAATCTGTTCTCACAGAGTGTAACAACTCAGCAGTGTGAGCTGCTGCTGACTGACATCTTGGTTACCCCGTTCTGGGCCACTGTGCTGTGGTATATGTAGCTTGAATAAGTTGCAGTGAATTATTTATGAAAACCCTGAATGTATGGAAACTAGTAAAACATTTAATTTTTTTACACTTTAATATTTGATGCAAATAGTGCTGCTTGAGGGTTTCCTGCAGAGTGAAGTTTTAGAACTTCACTTAGAGTAGCAGGACCCACTGTCTCTCAGATGCCCTGAAGTGTCTACACATGGAAGAAAAGGAAGAATTGGTGAGTTTCAGATGACTCAGAAGAAACCACAAAACAAATACATTGCCCAGTTCTCTGTTCTTTGATTCCTCAGTTCCTTAACTAAGTCATATTTTGATTAAAAGTAATGAAATCTAGGAAATTAGCCATTCGTATCATTAGAAGGAGACACAGTATACTTACTAGTTTTGTTAAGTTATATATCAATCTTTTACTTTATTTTTTCCTCAAATTTGATATGAAGCATAGATTTTAGTGATAGGTCATAATAGGAGTTATTATAAAAGATTGTTCTTTGATTTAATTTTTAATTTTTTGATGTAAGATATCTCTATGCAGTTTGATCCTCCTCTCTCAGCCTCCCTAGTTCTGGGATTATAGGCATGTGTCACCACTTCCAGTTTCAGGGCTGGCACAGCATGCCATACCAGGAATCAAAATTGGAAACTTACACTTGCCAGGCATGCACTTACGCCACTGAGCTATCTCCCCAGCCCTGATTTAATTTTTAAAAATAATGCAGAATTAGAAATATTTTGCTTGCAGCAAGTTTAGTAAAAGCTGTTTAAAACTTTTTCTTTTTATAGTTTTGGCTTTTATTTTGATAACATGCCAGCCACATACAATTAAGATTTTTGTTACTTCACAGAATGATGTGAGGTTCTGCTTGTTTTAATTAGAATCTGTCTGCAGGAGTGGAGGGATTCTAATTTTCATGCCCCACTATGGCAGAGTGAGCAGGTAGTGCAGATGAGTGATTGTACTTCGAGCATCCCTGATTTGCTCATCTACTTGGCAGCCTGGGTAGTGAAGTACTCATTGAGCCGGTGGGCAGGGAAGGAAGGGTCATAGATTCTGCCTCTGTCACAGCGCTGCCTGCCAGCCCCAGGTTGTGAATCAAAGCTTGTAACATGGGCTGCGGGTTTCCTGTACAGTGTGGCCCTTTCTAAGCTGTCTCTAATAAAGACAAAAGCCAGGGGACAGAAATATCTTTCTTCTGCTCCCAGCAAATTCCATGTTGATTCTTTCTCAATCTCACTGTCCAACAAATTGGATTGAAAGCAGGACATTGCTGGGAAGTAAATCAGATTAGGGCCTCCTCCACCATAGCCTCCAGCAGACTTTTCATTTCTCTGTGCACTTCCCTCATTTATTTGAAGTCATTTATGGCCCCACCTCAGTAGCTGGGACATTTCCCAACTCACCAAGCCAATGGAGGAATTGGATGACCCTCCAGTCTATGGAACATGGAAGACTTGATTTATGGACAGTACTCCTGATGGCTTCTTCTTGTCCAGACATGCCTGCACCATCTCATGTACTTGGGAGTCTGACGTGAGTTCCCTGAAGCCCTTACCTCTCCCTCACAGCTGCCAATTCTGGAGGACAGTCCAGGTGTCAGGGAGGACAGGTATAATCTCAGAGTCCATGTGCAGCACAAGTGCTTCTGGAACCTTCTCTTCGGGTGCTTCTTGAAGAATAATCCATTTTTGTGAGGCTTCATGGAGTGACAGCCCCAGGAGAGAGCTGAGGAGGAGGAAGCAGAATGCACAGCAGAGTGTGTGTGTGTGTGTGTGTGTGTGTGTGTGTGTGTGTAAGGAACTTTTCGGATGTGCCTGGGGATTTCCATTTCCCCGAGGCGTTCTGCATTTCAAGAATCTTCCCCTGAGTGGGCCCTACTTTTATGTTATGTTGATGCTTTCAGGAATGGGGCTCACACATACCTGCAGGTGAGGCATAGTCCAAGATGTGGGCTCCAGAGCATTTTTCCTTTCTTGTCTTATCTTTTTCTTCTTTCCCCTTGCATTTCCCATCTGTTTCATGTTGTTCTTTTCTTCCCCTCTCAGCTCCTTGTCTTTTTCCTGTTTTTGTCTTTGTCAGTGTGTTTATTTTCCTCTTTTAGTGCTGAAGATGGAAACCAGGACCCTACACATGCTAGACTGGTGTTCTTCCTCTGAGCCACTTTCCCTGCCCCACCAGAGCTTCATTTCTATAGGGACCATTTGGATCACTGACATTATGGAGTTTATAGTCTGGGCTTACCAGAACAGTTTGTAATAGTTAAATAACTGAAACAGCCCAAACACTCATCAACTGACAAATGGATAAAGAAAGTGGGTTTTTTTTTTTTTAAATAATGGAGTACTACTTGACCATATAAAAAGATAGATTTCAGACGTTTCTAGGTAAATTGGTGCAACTTGAGACCATACTCTTAAGTAAATTGGACCCATGTGTAAACATCGAATTTTCTCCCTTTGGTCCTTATTTACCAAAAGAGTAAATAAGGACCAAAATGTGTAATAGGTATTGTGATATGGAAAGAAATTACTTACAAGGAAAGAAGAACTAGGGTGGGAGGAGGAAGAAAAGAAGAGAAGGAGAAGAGAATAAAATGGAAACTGTAAATAGGAGGGGGAGCTGGGTTGAAGGGAGGAAAGGGATGGGGAAAATAAAGAAATCAAAATGCATCACATACAGGTCCAAATCCCCTATGATGAAGGTGATCATTATGTATATTTAAAATTGCCAATGATTTTAGTTATATATAAAAGAAAAAGAAAAATGAAGCCTGGCTCAAAAAAGCCACAGCAGCCCTCTGCACCCCGCCATGCGGAAGTTTGGGTTGTGCTTAACTGTGTGTGGGTGCTCTGGAGACCAGGCCTTAGCACTACAGGATAGTAGTCTTGCACCGCCTCCTGCTGCTGCCCCTACCTGCCAGTTGGCTGAAGGTTGTGGCCCAGGAAAGACCCCAAGCCTGAAACCCTGGACACGGATCCTGTATTCTGGGTAGGGCCTCAGGAGTGAGGTGGGAATCGGGGAGCAGGGGTTCTCAGAAGAGGTTGGGATGCAGCACCTCGGTGCTGTCATCTGGTCCATATAACTGCTCCTTCTCTTGTTCCCTGGCTTTCTGACCTAATTTATTTGCTTTGCTTCACTCTACCATTGGCCATTCACTGTGGACTGAACTGGATGTCCTTCGGGGCTGATGATAGCAGGCCTTCCTGTGACATGCTTGGGTTTTCTTCCCCTCTAACCAAAGTCGTCTCATGGCTTTCCGTCAACTATGCCTTTCCTAATGTAAATGTGTATCTTTTTGAGATTTTTAAGTACAATAGTTAAACCTACATGGGACTCAGAATACTTAGGTCTCTTTAAGACCTAATCTTAAGGCATTAAAGCTTTTCAGTTTGTATGCTGTGATCTCTCTGTATTTGGGCTACATTTTGTTTGATAACTGCTGTTTTCATGCTTAGTGTCAGCAAGGAATGTGCAACCAATGTTTATGTAAGCTTTATTTATGCCTTGTTTCATTCTGAAAACAATCCTTCCTCATGCTCTTGTTTCATGAATGTGATTCTTAGCAGAATCAATCTGAGATAACTCAAAATTACACCATTAATTATGTTCAGCTTTAGTTGCAGTTTGTGCTGGTTGAGCCAGTTACTGCTCTACCCCCAGGATAGTCACTTGCACAGATGACAGCTATGGTGGGTGCAAAGGATCTGTGGCTCTCTGATAAGTGAGCCAGCAACCTTAGGAAAGTAGTTGGGGTTGGCTGTCTCAGGTGGGCATGGCAAGCATAAATCAGATGTCAGACTCAAGTACCAGGTGAGGGTAAGGACCGAGAAGGGGAGTGTCACAGACCCTGGGATTGGGTGAGTGCCTATTCTGCTGTTTTTGAGAACACCCATATTCAGGTGTTGAGGTTAGAGGAAGGATGGTCTGGGCAGTTAGGGGCTTTCAGGAGCTAGCCTCAGGACAAGGGAGGTTGTGTAAAGGGCTTATTTCCTTTTCCTCTTCATCTTTTGGCTTAAGCCAGTCAAAGGCAAGGGCAAGGACAGTGACTGGCAAACAGCCCGCTGCAGCATGTGTGTCGTAGGCTCATCACCACTGGGCTGGGGCTCTGGAACCCCAGGACTTGTAAGGGGGGGTCATGGCAGCTGGGAAGGCAGGGAGCAGAGAAATGCAGTGCGTGAATAATGGAGGAAGGAGGCTTGTGTGGCCGGCTGGGGTACAGGTCTGGTCGTGTCTTTCTCAGCTGAGGGTTATCTTTGAATCAGTCAGGGACTGTCTGTATCCAGCCTCTGCCCCTTTAGAATGTTGTTTTTTTCATAAGCTGACTTCATTCACACTGTCTATTCAGCAATACATGACTAAATTTGGAGCTTAGTTCTTCTTGACAAGAGAAGTTTGTTAATTTTATTTGACTCTGCACATCCTTCACACATGTGCTTGAAAGAATAAAGTGCCTCTCATCACCCCTGGACACCATACTGCTGCATTCTCCCATGTAGAGGACAGCCCTTTGTGCTGGAGCTCTGGGGAAGAGTCCGCCACAGCATGGTGCAGTAGGCCTGCCAGGAAGATGGTGTCCAGAGCTCTAGGGAGCCCAGAGACTGTATCTGTCATTCTCTGACTAGAAAACTTCATCTTCCTCTCGGATCTCTAAGCACTGATCTGCCTGAAAGGTGATGGGAATCTGGTGTACCGTGCCTACTCCCCCGTCCCTCTGTGGGCTTCCGGGAAAGCCCTGGCTGTGGGTGGGGCTGAGCTCTTAATGCACAGGACTTTGCTTTTGCATCCTTGCCAAGACCTGCAGAATATGGACAAACTTAAGCACTTGTCTTCATTCTGCTCATTTCTTCCTCTGTGATTTCATAGCTGAATAGAAAATAAAAACTCATAGAAACTTACTTGAGGATGTGCAGTTAGCCCAGGTGCTCTCCTTTGTTTTCTCTTTTTGTCCCGATTTTTGCCTCTACTGGATGGAATATTGTCTCTTCAGCATTCATGGCCACTTGGAGCCTCACCACATGGCCTTATTTGTGCTTAGTGTTTTTGCCAAAGTGAGCAGTTAGGACGAGGTCACACTGTATTAGTGTAGGCCAGTGGTGGTGAACCTATGGCATGTACATCACAGTAGGCTGTTGGCATCATTAAAGCTCTGAAAGGGTCACCATTGCTGGCTTGGATGCAGCTAAGAAGACCATGTAAAGACACGTGGGGATACAGTAAGAAGCCCAGGAGGCAGGGAAGGCAAAGGTTGGAGCGCTTCCTCGGTACACACCAGGGCACACTAGTAACTGGGAGAGCTCTAGCTTTTCCCTGAGGGATGGAACAAATTTTCCCTGAGAGTCTCTGGAGAGAATCTGCCCTGTCAGCACCTTGTCAACACAAAGTCTAGTCTCACTACGCGGATCAGACTTGTAGTGATTCTCCTGTTTTCAGCCTCCCAAGTGCTGGAATTACTGAGGCGTGCGTGCTACCACGCACAGTCTCAGTCTCAGCATACCCCCAAGGCAGGGCTGGCTACGCTCTGCCTAAGCAGACACTCTAGTCTACTGAACTATCTGGCAACACCTTGATTCCAGACTTCTGTCTTATGCATCTGTGGGAGAATACATTCCTGTTGTTTTAAGTAAGCTCCCCTGAGTGGTTTTGCTATGGCAAATATTATATATACCATTATGCTTTATCTTGTTTGCCTCCTGTTTATGCCAGGGACATTCTACTACTCATTCTAGGTCTCCCCTTGCCCAACCCAAATTTAAGAGCTCTAAATGGCCTGTTGTCACTTTTGATCTGTCCAAGGCTCTATAAGACCTTGCCTGGGTGGGTGACTGGCTGTTCTCAACCCTGCAAGTTGGGGATGGGTCTTGAATGTCTGCACCTTGCAATTCTCTCCTGAGCCACTTCCAGCCACAGCTTCTGTGCTTCCTTCATGTGTTTTCGGCTGCTTTGTGACAACCTGGGAGACCATTTTCAGGTAGAGGGTGGGGTTGGTGGAAAGAGCCTGCTTGAGCCCAGACATTGCTGGGCCATACCAGATTTCTCTCTGGCCTGTCTCTGCTCTCTCCACCAAGGACTGCATGCTAGCCCTGGAAGAACAGCTTTCTGGGCTGAGAAGAAAAGTGTAGGGCAGCATGATGGGCCAGCCTAGTCACTCCAGGTTGCCTGCAGGGCCAGCGACCTGTACCAGCATAGTTCTGAGAAGGTGCCTTGCAGCTTGAATGATTATGTTAGGACCAGAATTATTTCAGTTTGTTGGGGATTTTGGAATGTTCATTTTGGACATTCCCAATCTGAAACTCTGAAATGCTCCCAAGTAGAAATGTCTTTGTGTCTTGGTGGTTGAAACATTGTGGCAAGTTTTTTGATTGGGGATGCCCAGCCTGTCAGTGTTGGCAGTGGTCATGGAGCCTAGGAGAGCTAAGTGGCTCAGTTCTGCCTCAGGTTCAGGGGAGCTTGCTGTGTCTCTTCTCCTCAGAGGGCTGCTGAAGCTATAAGTGGCACATCAAGTGCTGGCCCACTCTTGCTCACTGTGTGTGTGTCACGGGCATGGTGTGATCGCTAACCAGCCAAGGGAGCTGCTGGGATCACCTCGTGGGCAGGAATGAGGGTGATGTCCTTGTGGGTTCTTTTTCATATATGCAGATCTGTCATCTCTCATTGGTAGAGTTGTCTCAAAGCAAAGAGCCATACATCAATATTACAACCTTCATAATATTGTACCGTGAAGTCGTGATTTCTAAAACTAAGCAGTGTGAGCAAGAGCCTCCTTAGTAGGTAAAGGTTTACAGTTTTTAATTATCGAAAATTGAGATTTTCAGTTTTAAACGTGAAAGTCCACTTTGCAGAATCCTACAATGAGGTGTTTCTCCTTTTATCAAGATTGTGTGGCTGCTGTGAATGAATTAATCTTTTTTCTTGGCCAGTGGGATAATTATATCTGAAACATTGAGGTGCAGAGGCATCTCCAACTTTCTGGGAAAGAGTTAGACCGTGGAGATAAAACTGAATATTTGGAACAATGTATGGAGCATTCCAAGGCCATGAGATCCCCCTGAAAGCTCTTTGAGAATCTTACAGGAATTATTTTAATATTTCTTACATGTTTGGGGACTGACTTTCCCATGTTGCAGCAGATGAAAGAACGCAAAGGACAAAGTGGGGAAGGGAGGAGGTTGCGCTTTATCAACACTTGTGCTATGTGCCAGGCATCTGGTACGGTACACATTATGCATATCCCAGGTGAGGGTAGGGGCTCAGAGAGGCGAGATGTCATGCTGATGTTACCTACTACAAGCACAGGAGTTCAGATTCGAACCCAGGTTGACGGCATCTGTAGCTTTCCGGCTCTTCCGCACAGACACATCCATGATGAAAGGCAAACTGCATTTCCTGGAGACACTAATGAGTACATGGTGATAACTTTCTGGAACATTGGGTTGTACCCCATACCCCTGTTAAGAAAGGCTACATAATCTTCTACACATTTACTTAGTCTTTGGAAATGATGGTCAGAATTATTTCAAAGTTTTGACTGGTGCAGGACGAATTTCTGATCTCTGGAAAATTCCTTTGTAGACTTTTTTCTCTCCTGCTGCTGGATAAATAAGATTTTTATTTGATAATAATGTTATGTCCATTTCTTCCTTGTTGACATTAAACAAGAAGGGATGCATGCTTGCATGCTGGAGGCTTTTCTGTTTGTCTTTACTGTGCTTATTGATCTACCTCCCTTGGGGGTGCTTCTAAGCAAATGATGATTTGGGGCATTGTTGCCTTCCTTTCAGTGCCTGAGAATTGCTCTATACCTATTTCTTCCTGTGGGTTTTTTTTTTAAGTTTTTATGTTAGTACTTTAAGTGAGAAGCCTGTGTCTGGCCTGGCAGGTTTGTCTGTGTTCCCCAGTACACGTGCAGGAAGGGATCTTGAGTAATCCATCCGCAGTCTCTACAGATGAATCATTCATGAAAGCAGGTTTTCCACTCTGCTCACGGGGGATGCAAGCCTTTCTTGTGAAGTTAATTTGTTTAAAAATTAACATTTGCTTTCTCCTTGTTTTCCACACCATTTTTGAACTGTGAGACCTACAGATATGTATTTTGTTTTCCTAGGTAAGTGTAAAAGAATAAGTCTACTTATATCAATTGTCATGCAATATAATGGATTCTGTATAAGAAATTATGTAGGTCAATGACTATACTACATAATGCCTTGTAAATATGAATATGATTTCTGCATGTATATATTTATAATCTCCACAACCATTCTTGCTCTGGCATATAATTATTACTTTTTTTAAAAAAAGAGGTCCTTGAAATTTTACCCCATTTACATAGTGCAGATATGTGAAGGGTTTTGTGTTTGAAAGAGAGGAAAAAACGTAATAGCCAGGGTCAGTAAACTTACACCTACCACCCTTCTGAGCCCAACACTTTTATCTGTCTCTGACCCATCTCGTTCTAGTTCTTTGCATTGTATCCATTTTTAATCTTCCTAGATTTCAGCAGAGTAGATGGGGAGAAGTACAAAAATTATTCTGTAGCTGCTATAAGATGCTCGTAAGAGAATCAGCTGAGCTGATTTTGCATGTGGTTGGTGAGTTTTGTGCCAGTGTGCCTGTGGATGGACGCAAACCAGCCACCAGTCTCTAATGTCTCCTCTGCCGGTAGAAGCAGGATTTCACACACAGGAGAGGTTAGCAAAGCAGGGGCAAAATTCTTCGAGCTCCTACTCTAGAGACTTACACAAAGCAGCCTTGTAAAATGTAAATATATGGCGTCTCCTCTGAGGTTGTATTTTGATATGTCTGTTTGTGTTTTAGAAAAAGCACATCCAAATACTTTTGAAGTTCACATGCCAAATTAAATACTCAATCTGTTAACGTATTACAGTGGTGCCTCGGTTCACAAACTTAATTCTTTTCACATTTCTGGTTGTGGAAAGAATTGCAACCAGAGTCCTGGAAAGAATTAAGTTTGTAAACCAAAGCATCACTCTGTATATCAGCAGGGGTCTTCCAACCAGGCTTCTTCCAGACTTGATCAGTTTCTATTTATTTATTTTATTATTACTATTTTTTTGTAGAACTGGGGATTGTACTCAGACCCCTACACTTGCCATGGAAGCACTTATTATACTGAGGCATCTTCCCAGCCCCCTCAGTTTCTATTTAGACAATGTATATTACCTGCATATTTAAGTACATGTGTGTAATTTTTCATAATAGTGTTTTCTAGAGGAGAACCAGTGTCCTGAGTTGTGCATGGGAAACAATTCAGATATCTTTTCCAGTACCCAAAGTGAGGAAGTGCCTTCAATTTCCAGTGCTCTGCAATGGTCCTAGTTGCTCTTTATGTGTATTTGGGAATACACTAGTTGAGGTGTGGAGAGCTCATGAGATAGATACGCTCTGTGTAGCAAAATAGATTAAATATTTTCTAAGGAAGTGTGCCTAAAGATCGGTTTTTAGCAGGAAATATTCATAGGAAGCTTCGTTTATGTCATAGCACATCCTAACAGACTAGAACTGAAAGTCTGCATGATGTCATGTGTGGTGTGGGCTGCTGGGAAGCCCAGGGGCTCATAGGCAAGTGTTGAGTAATTGGCTCCTGAGGCAGTGTGTGTGTCGGAACCTCTAGTTCTTAACCTTCCAGGTTGGTTTTATGGGGTGTCTTCAACATCTTACCATTTTCTATGAAATTCTAGTTGTATTTCTCTTCTTTCATGAAAATATATTTTCATCACTTCTAAGCTGTTGGCAGAGGGGTGCTCCAAACATCAGCTCTGTCTCCCCGCATCCGAACTCAAGACACTAGACACGTTCTCTCAGTGGATGAAGGCTGTATGGGATACGTACGAAGGCTATATCCAGTTTGTCATTAATCTCTTCCTTGTTGCTTTCCTTTTCTTATGAAGCAACTTCTATGTAGAAGGACTCAAAGCAGGACTGTGAAGGTAGAAAGCAATGAAGTGCTCTAAGAGCAACCATGGGCGCAGTCAGTGATGCAGGGGCAGTGAAGTGCAGGTGGAGAAGGAAAGGGTAGTCCATCCCTATGTTCCCTTTGGCATGTCATTAGTTTCTGTACAAGTTAGTTCTTTCTAATACTTTTAATATTTGGTTCCATAAGCAAGCAAGGTGTTTTGGCTTTTCACAACTTACTGTAGTTTTATTAGTATATCTTTTATATTAATGTTTGTTTTCAAAAAAATACAAGGCATTGCTCACCTCTTTAAATGTAGTAAAGCGGCAGTTGTGTTGGCCGCCCGCCCCCGCTCAGGCCGACGTGAAAGTTGTGGCTGCTGACCTCGTAGGCTGGGGCGGCTGGGGCCGCAGCCGGAGGCAGGCGAGCGGAGGTGGCGGCGCCGAGGTCACGGAGGAATCGCTGCCGAGTGAGACGCGGGCGGACCGGCGCTCATCATGGGTGGCTTTCCAGCCTCTTTGGAACCCGGGAAATGAGGATTTTAATTTTGAGATTGGATGGTGCAGGAAAGACCACGATTTTGTACAGATTGCAGGTTGGAGAAGTTGTTACAACTATTCCTACCATCGGCTTTAATGTGGAGACAGTGACGTACAAAAACCTGAAATTCCAAGTGTGGGATTTAGGGGGACAGACGAGTATCAGGCCGTACTGGAGATGTTACTACTCGAACACAGATGCGGTCATCTACGTGGTGTTCAGCTGTGACCGGGACCGCATTGGCATCTCCAAGTCTGAGCTGGTGGCCATGCTGGAGGAGGAAGAGCTGAGGAAGGCCATCCTGGTGGTGTTTGCCAACAAGCAGGACATGGAGCAGGCCATGACCCCCTCAGAGATGGCCAATGCCCTCGGCCTGCCTGCCCTCAAGGACCGCAAGTGGCAGATATTTAAGACGTCGGCCACCAAAGGCACTGGCCTGGACAAGGCCATGGAGTGGTTAGTGGAGACACTGAAGAGCAGACAGTAACCACAGTCGTCTGTGGAGCATGGCTGCATCCCTTGTCCCTTCAGACTGCACTAGGACTTGTGATGGAGGCAGGTGCCGACTGACGCAGTGCAGTAATAAACAACGGAAATGAGTGTGTGGTTGCAGGGACCCTTGATTGAATCCATGACTGTTCTGTTGTGAAGATCTCTCCCCGTCCCCTCACGTGAAGGTGTGTGTTCTGTTGGTGCAGTGGGCTCTTGGACCCACTGCATTAGAGCACACTCTTCCTGGGAGGGAGCGCCCTTCCCTTGAGCTGGCGTTGCATCTTGTTTGTGTGAACACTAACCACTCCTCCCTCAGGTGCTGGGCAGCACGAGTCCTGTCAACTTCAGCTTAAACACATTGGGTGATAGCACGGGGTTACTCTAATGGCTGCTTCCCTGATCCCCTGTAACTCTCATCTTATGGCACTTTGTAGTTGTTAACATTACGGAAACATCTGTTCGCTCATGTTGTCGTCACTTTGTGGCCAGGACTGTGGGCACGCTGATGTGGATAGTACTCAAGTACATGCCTAGCTCGTGCACAACACTGCAGGCTCTGGAGACGCGCTGACCCCTTGGACAGTGCTTAAACTTGGGGTGACCATTTGGAGCCTTCAGAGTAATATCTATGAACTTGTCTGTCTAGGGGAAGTGACCAGGGGTGTCATTAAAACAATCCTAAGTGGTTATATTTGATGGAATTTTCAACATAATAAAAACATTCACATTAAAGGAAATAAAATATCTATTTTAAGAAGCAAAAAATAAATAAATGTAGTAAAGCACATGAACAGGTGTTTTGATGAGGATACTTCTGTAAGCCATGATGCAGATCTTCTCTGTGATAGTGGGGCCTTCCTCAGAGGCAGTTTGCAAAAATATATATACTCCTACCTTTTCCCATGTTTTTCACTTTTTAATAAAAATATTAAATGCTTCAGTGCTTGGAGGAATAAAATGCACTTCTTCAAGAGAAAAACAAAATCACTTACTAAAAATAGTAAGAGGTTTACCATTGGTATAGCCCAGAAAACATTAACTAAGAGGAGCAAGTACACACACACACACACACACACACACACACACACACGTGCGCGCATCACTGGCAATTGATTCCACAAAAGCATCTGAAAGCCTGAAGTGCTGGCAGTTTCTTTCAAACCTGAACCCATAGCAAGGTGGGGCCTATCCATCTCAGCTGGGACCCCCACCTCACTTCTCTCTTGTTTCTTGGGCCTGAGAGAGAGGCAGGTGACCAGTAGCTGCTGCCTCCCACTTGGACCCCCTCCCACTGAGACCACTCTGTCCGTCAGTTTCTGCTGGCTTTTGTTTTTTCTTTTTGGCAGAACCAGGGATTGAAATCAGTGCTTGCTAGGCAAGCACTTATTCTACTGAGCCATCTCCCCGGCCCCTGTAGTGTGTCTTATTCACCATACCTTTGGCAGAGCTGTTTTCCATTGTAGTGAAGTACAGTTTCACAGGTTGGGTCTTTGATATTCTACCTAAAAAGTTATCATCAGACCCAAAGTCATCTAGATTTTCACATACTATCTTCTAGTTCTACAAATTTGAGTTTGGTTTTAAAAAAATTAAATATAAATAAGGTGGAGGGTTTTACTTTCTTTTTTGGCAAAATAACTTGTTACTTCAGTGGCAACAACAAATACCTTAAGTAAATGAGTGAGGATTAATGAATGGCTACAAAGCTTGTGAGTAAGCCAGCCCACAGCCCTAGCCTCAACTGAGAATTTATAGACAGACCATGGTTGAATAATACCTTATCTCTTATGCAGCAGTTGGCCAGCAGACATAGTGAATGTTTACATTTTACAAACTTACTACAGATGCATTACCATCTATCATCCCTGGGGATATTTTGAACATACCTGTCCCACTGTTCTCACTAATTTTTGCAGCAGTTCCAGAGTCTTGTTTTATGAGTGTCGTTCTGAGGTATGGTTAGAAGTAGGTTGAGGGCTGCTGCTGAGAGCCTACCAATGGAAAAGGCAGGCTCATCCCAATACTGCGGTCTGTCCTGTCCTCTTCTTTCCCTGCCTGACACTGTGCAACTTGTGGCCATTCCTTAAAGTCAGAATGATCATGAAAGAATCAACTCAGGACACTTATGTTCAGCCGGGACAAACCAACTTCAGACACTCAGGGAAGAAGACTTGCAGAATTGCTTCAGCAAGTGGCAAGAATGATGGGATGAGTGTGTTTAAGTGAGCAGGATTTTACACACAGGAGATGGTGAGGTTAGCAAAGCAGGGACAAAAGTCTTTGAGCTCCTACTCTAGAGACTTAAGCAAAGCAACCTTGTAAAATGTAACAATTTCTTAAAAATTGAAACACTGTACTTTTAATCGCATGACTGGGGAGATAGCTCAGGAGAATAAGCGCCTGCCTGGCAAGCACAGGGTCTGGAGTTCAATCCCTGGTACAAAACAACAAACAACAACAAAATAAATAAATAAATAGCCAACATTGTAGCCCTAGACCTTCAAGGTCAGTGAGGACTCAGGGCATAAGAGAACCTGTACTGTAACATCCTGTAACTCAGTGATGTCCCAAATTTTCTGATCAAGGAGAATATGGGGCCATAGAGGAAAGTGATTGACCATATAGAATGTGCCTAAGGAGAGTCACGTAGAGAGAACATTCTCTTAGTCTTTCACAGAGAGCCAATTGGTCAAGCAGTAGCCACAACTCATCCACATGGCTGATACTGACAAAAGATCTACAAATTGCTGTACAGCGTTTCAGGATAAATACTGAGTGAATTTGACTAACCTTGTCAAAAAGTTACATTTTTTGTTATGTAAGTCTTCCTTTATCTTGATCTTAACCATCCAGCAGAAAAGTGTAAAAATGAGGTATAAAAAGTAAAGCCATATTAAAGGCTGTAAAAGGCTCAAGTCAACAACTTCTGACATTGCCAGTCCTACTGTTATGGACTATATTGGATTATTTTTCTGAATTCACACACCTACAATATATGAATGGCAATGGAATGCCCATCTCTGACAAAACTAAACAAAAAAGGGGGATATAAATGAAGGACCATTTTGTACTAAAAAAAAAAATATATATATATATATATATATGTATATATATATATGTATATGCAAAATAGTTAGGATAGTTGTACAGCTACTTTCTCTTATTTCAATGAAAAGATTTATACTAATAGTTTTTAGACAAGATATGATGTCTGCATCTTGTACTATGAATAACTACTACAAAGACAGCAATATGCAATGTATTAATTATTGAAACTGTCCTACTAACCTGTTTTGAAACTGTCTCATTGCTGTTTCTTTTTCAATAAAATTAATTAAATAAAAATAGCCCTTTACCAGCTAATCTGCTGCCTAGCACTTAGTAGCTTTGTCTATATACATAAATAGCTTGGAGATAAAGCCCCTGCCTGTTGAATTTTATTTACAATTATTAAAAAAAAAAAACCCTCTTTAGTTCTACTGGTAAAAAAATAAATATATTAATCACATTTTATGCCACCTAGAACTTTAGTCCTGTGAACTGATTTGCAAACTAGATATGTACATATTCACTTGGTTATATATGATATTATGATATATGTATATATTATGTAATGTTTACATGTTTGATTTACCATGATAGTATATTTGAACGGAATTTGGGAACTGATTTATTGATTTGCATAGAGTGAATAAAGGTAGTTTTAATCCTGTGAGACAATTTCCTGTCTCATTTTTTTATCCCACAAGGGAATTTGTTGGATCTGGTCACATCCTAAATGCTTTTTTTTTTAATGTATTTAGTACAGGTTCTATGGGGTCTCACTACACAGATTGGACTCATAGTGATCCTTCAGTGTCAGCCTCCCACATACTGGGATTACAGGTGCATACTACCCCGTGCCCAGTCTCAATCACCATCTCAGCATGCCCCAGCAGTGGGGCTGGCACGAAACACTGGGGATTGAACCCTGGCTGCTGTGCTCTGCCTGAGCAGGTGCTTTAAGTCTGCTGAGCTATTTGGCCGGCCCCTAAGTGCTTCTTGGAGGTGTACACTTCCATGTACTTTCCTTCTCTCTGATGTCTATGATGATTTGACGTGGAACCATGCTTGAAGGCTTCAGGCAGGTGATTGTTTATAATCTAGTATAATCTCAGCAATAAGCCGAAAGTTTCTTTGCATAAGGCCAAAGAGTTCTGTGAAATAGGATGTCACTCTCAATTGTGTTTGTGGAGAGGTGGCAGAGAACATGGAGTATCTCATAGCAAATGCACCAGCAGCCTTTGATGGCACAGCTGCTGTATGCAGAGCCCTGTTCCCTGCATTCTGAGGAGGCAGTAAAATACCTTGAAGCATATGGCAGGACCTGATAATCTCACTCTGGAAAGAGTGAACTGTGCGTGTGGACAGAGGAAGCCTTCAAGGAGAGCTGAACTGCCACAAATGGAGACAGGATGGGTCCCCCTGTCCTTTGCAGGTGGAAGAGCTTCTAACCAGCCCCAGCGTGCCCTGCATGGGAATCTCCCTGCACTGCTTAGAAGCCCTCTCTAGGCATCGTGGTCCTCAGGGTGAAGTCCAGATGGAGTCTCAGTTTCTCCAGGAAGCACTTCTCACTAAGCAGCAAGTAGCATTCTCTCCCCACACCCCATGTCTCTTTCAGCATAACACAAGACAGGACAAAAAAACCACATGATCATCTCAATTGATGCAGAGAAAGCCTTTGACAAAGTCCAACACTCATTCATGTTCAAGGTCCTACGGAAAATTGGAATAGATGGACTCTATCTTAACTTGATAAAAGCCATCTATGACAACCCAAAAGCTCATATAATCCTAAATGGGGAAAAACTGAAATCTTTTACTCTTAAATCAGGTACA